>JAFBJS010000817.1:356906-414159 GCA_016785265.1 Paraplagusia blochii
AGTCCCTGCACCAACTGAAGACAACCCCAACATTCATAACAAGTCGAGGCAAAGGCAGGAGGCAGCAACCAACTCCAAAAAAAGGAGGAAACCTCAGGGTGACCGACAGAGGAGGACATCCTCACCCAGGACGGACAGTGAGGAGACAAACCAATTCTATTTGTCTCCACAGTTTTATAGAAGACACAGTCAAATAGAAGAAGGGAACAGATAACAAATCTTAACCAAAAACTGTCAAATATGTTTTAGAACCAATTGTCCAATGGTTTCAAACCTGAAGCCCATCTTTAGAAAAGGACCTGAAATCAAAGTCTTTATGACAACGGGACAGTTCTCTGTGCTAACTTGGCAGCTGGTGGACTCAAACCTGAAACCCTCCTGTTCCTCATCCACTCAGCTGGTGGACTGAGTTAGACGCACCGCCACATCAGCGTCCTGCAAATTTGACCAAACCAAACCTTTTCAGCTCCTTGGTCTAAAAAAGATTATTTATTCACTTCCTCTTTTCAGTTTGTCCATCTTTCTAATGCTTTACCATTAGGTGGCAGCAGATGCTATGAGAACTGAAAAGGAAAAAAACTGGGCTTTCTTCAATTCCTGTGGCTATCGCGGTGTTGGTCCAGGTGATGACGAGGTTAAATGAAAATGCACCAAAGGTTTGGGAAACACTGGTGTTAATCCGGAATTATTCTTAACTTCCAGTTCCACTGAGGTCCAGAGATCTGGACACGGACAAAAAGCTTGAAGACAGCACGACCAGCACTTTAATGGTTAACATATATTTTCACCTCACATACGTCCGTCCATATTATTAGCCTGACTTCACTCACTGCCGTCTGGGACAATGGGACAACGGTGGAACAGTTTCCCTCTTCCACCTGATGGTCACATGACTGGTAGGAGGAACAGTATCACCATCATCAGTAGCCCTACAATTAAAGCTGCAGTCAGAGGTCCGCCTCATCTCCGCAAATGAAGGAGGCTTTAATTCTCCAGCACACTCTGATGGACGTTTGGGGACGAGCAGACAACATCCGCTTGACCTTGACTGACAGAAACACATGTCAACACTCTGATCTCTGTCCCCGTCCCCTCCTCCTCCCCCGTCCCTCTGCAGAGCTCCCTTTCTATCACGTCCCCTCCATCTCCTCACCTCCTCCTGTCACCTCGGCACCTCCGCCAGATCCAACTTTACCTCCAGATCCACCTTCCTCCACCTCCCTGTCTTCCTTCTTATGCCTCAGAAGCTGTATTTCTGTCTGACGCTGACAGCTAACAAGTAATTACAGGTAATCATCTAAACAGACAGTAATTACTTTGGAGATAAGGCGAAGGGGGGGAGGGGGTGGGGACGGAGGGCGAGGGGGCGGGGGCTGTCTTTGTAATATTTGCTGCAATTTGCTGCTAAGTCCTTAACTTGGTTTTTTTTAAGTCCTCAACTCAGCAGCCAACGAAGACGAGAGGACATACGTATGTGACAAAGGCAGGACAGGAGCGACGGACATTTTCCTCAGCTTCAGACTGATCTTCTGGGAGGTCAGTGGAAGCCCTCACTGGATTGGAACCTGCCCCAGGAGTTGAACCCTGGAGTTCCACACCCAGCACAGAGACAGCGCCTCTAGGCCACAGTGAAGGCCTCAAATGATTACCAGTTCACTCCAGCAGGCGGCGCTAGTCTAACTCACAAGATCCAGATCTGAGAAGGAGTAAGGACTGAAGGTCAGTGTGATGTTCTGCTGATTCTGTCTTTCCATATTCTGACTCCACTCATTCGATATATATACTAAACACAGCGCCACATACAGGCCAGGAAATGAAATGAAGAGGATGAGTCGACGATGAGACCTGGACTGTAGTTGGATCTTTGCACCATCAGATGTTAAACACCAAGCTGTTCTCCTTCAACTGGACCAGTGAACGTGGTCAAATCTGTAGAGCTGTGCCACACACACACACACACACACACACACACACACACACACACACAGACTCTCTGAGCAGGATGCAGCCCCTCCCCCTCTGTCACACTGCGCCCACGCTCAGTTAATCGCTGCTAAGAAATCACATTTGTTAAATTGCGTTGTGGCGCTAACCTTTTCTCTAGTAATTAAATGAGTGAGGAGCGCAGGCCTGTTCTAATGAAGTCAGCACTTTGGTGTAACACACACACACACACACACACACACACACACACACACACACAGACCTTCATCAGAACCACTGGGAGCAGCTCTTCATGGACTTTTCCTCAGTCTTTTGGATCAGTACTTTCCAAAAACCTTCTTCTTCTCCATCATCATCATCAGATCTTCTCCTCTCCTCTACTGAATGAAGAAGTTTGATTTAATAAAACTATTTCCCGACAACACACAGCTGTAGAAAGGTCACATCAGCTGTTGTTACAGGATGGATTCTGGACCACGTCTGAAGAAGAAGTTTCAAGAACTTTTTCTTCTTCTCCTCTGGTCTGGTCCACAGTGAATCCTTCTTCTCCATGTCCCCCTGTTCTCTCCATCTTCTACTCTGACTCCAACTACCTCCATGTCCTCCCTCACTGCATCCATCAATCTCCTCTTTGTCTCCTACCTGGTAGCTCCATCTCTAGGACCTGCTCTGTCTCCTGTCTTCTGCCTACTCCTAGTGTCTCTAATCCATCAGTCATGGCTGGTCTCACCACCGTCCTGTCAACCTTTACCTTCAGTTTCAATCATCAACGTTTGGTTTTAGTTTGAAAGACACCTGATCTGTTGCAGATGGACTCTCTGAAGACTGTCTGGAGACTGTCTGGAGACTGTCTGAAGACTGAAGACTGTCTGAAGACTGAAGACTGTCTCAAAACTGAAGACTGTCTGAAGACTGAAGACTGTCTGAAGACTGAAGACTGTGTGAAGACTGAAGACTGTCAGAAGACTGAAGACTGTGTGAAGACTGAAGACTGTCTGAAGACTGAAGACTGTGTGAAGACTGTCAGAAGACTGTGTGAAGACTGAAGACTGTGTGAAGACTGAAGACTGTCAGAAGACTGAAGACTGTGTGAAGACTGAAGACTGTCAGAAGACTGTGTGAAGACTGTGTGAAGACTGAAGACTGTCAGAAGACTGAAGACTGTCAGAAGACTGTGTGAAGACTGTGTGAAGACTGAAGACTGTCAGAAGACTGTCAGAAGACTGTGTGAAGACTGTGTGAAGACTGAAGACTGTCAGAAGACTGACGACTGTGTGAAGACTGAAGACTGTGTGAAGACTGAAGACTGTCAGAAGACTGAAGACTGTGTGAAGGCTGTCTGCAGACTGAAGACTGTGTGAAGACTGGAGACTGTGTGAAGACTGAAGACTGTCAGAAGACTGAAGACTGTGAAGACTGAAGACTGTCTGAAGACTGAAGACTGTGTGAAGACTGAAGACTGTCAGAAGACTGAAGACTGTGTGAAGACTGAAGACTGTGTGAAGACTGAACTGTCAGAAGACTGAAGACTGTGTGAAGACTGAAGACTGTCAGAAGACTGAAGACTGTGTGAAGACTGAAGACTGTGTGAAGACTGAAGACTGTCAGAAGACTGAAGACTGTCTGCAGACTGAAGACTGTCAGAAGACTGAAGACTGTGTGAAGGCTGTCTGCAGACTGAAGACTGTGTGAAGACTGTCTGCAGACTGAAGACTGTGTGAAGACTGTCTGCAGACTGTCTGCAGACTGAAGACTGTGTGAAGACTGAAGACTGTCTCAAGACTGAAGACTGTGTGAAGACTGAAGACTGTCTGCAGACTGAAGACTGTGTGAAGACTGTCTGCAGACTAAAGACTGTGTGAAGACTGTGTGAAGACTGAAGACTGTGTGAAGACTGAAGACTGTGTGAAGACTGAAGACTGTCAGAAGACTGAAGACTGTCTGAAGACTGTCAGAAGCCTGGAGACTGACTGAAGACTGAAGACTGTGTGAAGACTGAAGACTGTCAGAAGACTGAAGACTGTCAGAAGACTGAAGACTGTGTGAAGACTGAAGACTGTCAGAAGACTGGAGACTGTGTGAAGACTGAAGACTGTCAGAAGACTGTGTGAAGACTGAAGACTGTGTGAAGGCTGTCTGCAGACTGAAGACTGTGTGAAGACTGTCTGCAGACTGTCTGCAGACTGAAGACTGTGTGAAGACTGAAGACTGTCTCAAGACTGAGTGAAGACTGAAGACTGTGTGAAGACTGAAGACTGTCAGAAGACTGAAGACTGTGTGAAGACTGTCTGCAGACTAAAGACTGTGTGAAGACTGTCTGCAGACTGAAGACTGTGTGAAGACTGAAGACTGTGTGAAGACTGAAGACTGTCAGAAGACTGAAGACTGTCTGAAGACTGTCAGAAGACTGGAGACTGACTGAAGACTGAAGACTGTGTGAAGACTGAAGACTGTCAGAAGACTGAAGACTGTCAGAAGACTGAAGACTGTGTGAAGACTGAAGACTGTCAGAAGACTGGAGACTGTGTGAAGACTGAAGACTGTCAGAAGACTGTGTGAAGACTGAAGACTGTGTGAAGACTGGAGACTGTGTGAAGACTGAAGACTGTCTGCAGACTGAAGAGTGTGTGAAGACTGAAGACTGTGTGAAGACTGTCTGCAGACTGAAGACTGTGTGAAGACTGAAGACTGTCAGAAGACTGGAGACTGACTGAAGACTGGAGACTGTCTGCAGACTGAAGACTGTGTGAAGACTGTCCAAAGCTGATAGAAAATACAATATTTGTTTCAGAAATGAAGAGTGTTTCTCCTCGATGGATGAGTGAAGGTTGAGGTTCATCCTTGAGCTGAGTCTCCAAGTTACTCTCAGGTGCGACTTACATGTATGTACACACTGACAGTCACTAGAGGGCACTCTAGGCTGGTGTACAAGTGTCTGCTAGTCCTGTAAGTTAAGTAGTTTAAACCATATGACGTTTTCTTTCACGAGTAAAACTGTGTGAGTCCAACCTGAGTGAATGTCTCCGTCCCCTGAGACCAGGACACCACTGTGAGATGCTGAGAATGAAAAAGCCAAAGACAGCTTGGAGCTGTTGTCTTCCTCGGGTCAGTTGTCCTCCAGCTGCTGCAGTAAGGCATGTGTGAGGACCAGCTCAGCAGCTTATTTCCGTCTGATGTCAGCAGGAACGTGTCTTCTCTCCCAGGCCTTGGTTGAACCTGTAAACATCTGCTGTGACCAGTGACTGCTCCAGACCAGGGACTTGGTGTTTGGTTGTTACCATGAAGCAGTAAAAAGAGTAAAGATCACAGACACAGTCTGACACAGACTTCTCCTCCTCCTACTCCTCGTCCAACGTCTCATCCTCCATCTCAATCCTCCTTCTTTTCCTCTTCCTTGTTCCCAACACTTTAGTCCCTTGTCTTGCTCTTCTGTCTTCTTCTCCTCTGCTGTATCACCATCACCTTCCTTCTTCAGTGTCTTCCTAAAAACTCTACCTCATTTGGCTGCGTGTTTTTTTTTTTTTTTTTCCGCAGTCACAATAATCAGTCTTCTTCCTAAAAACTCTACCTCATTTGGCTGCGTGTTTTTTTTTTTTTTTTTTTCCGCAGTCACAATAATCAGTCTGATTGCTTTTCCTCAGAGACGGCGTTCAGTGAGAACGTCGCCACCACTTTGCCTTCGTTTCAGTGCGATGGTTCAATTTTCTGGCCGTCCTTAATCTTAGCCTTTTAATCTGCTGTACTTATTAAATGTATTACATTTTCGGATCAGTGTGAACAATTTTCCTCTGTGCAGCTTCACCGCTCGTCCTCGCCACTGGAAATCAGTCTGTTGCTCAAGGACCGTTTCATTAACTTCATCCATTTAGTTCAAAATTGAAAATCTAATTGGGAATAGGCTGTGTGTGTGTGTGTGTGTGTGTGTGTGTGTGTGTGTTTGTCCAGTGAATAAAAGAAAGCTTTTAATTGCATTGTTCTCTTATCAATGCATGTTTATTAGTGGCTGAGAGTCACATTAACCTTTCCATCGGCCCTGACATTTCCACTCCCCCTAAATGGAGAATTAAAGACCATTGAAAAGTCATTAGTGAAATTTACTGCTTCTGTTGCTGGTCAGCCCTCAGAGCGGCTGCAGGACCAGCAGCCGCTCTGACGTCCCCGTCCTCTGACTAGTCTGCTTTTTATTCATAGAATTAGTATTCAAAGGAGAAGCACACAAACTATTTTGACTTCCCATAGTTACGTCTGTGAAGCCCGTCTGCTCTCACCTGGTCCCACCTGGTCCCACCTGGTCGGTTGGTCAGACAGTGGGACAGTGACTGTCTTGGGACACAGAGATGCCCAGTACTGTGTCCTACAGTTGAGGAACGTCTTCCGAGCTCCACTTGATCCCAGCTGACCTCTGCAGCTCTAGGGTCAGGATGACGTGGCCCAGTCAGGTGACAGAGTCCAGTCTCCACAACTCACTGTGTGAAAGTAAACTCCGCCATTTCCTAATGATCTTTCTCCGCTAGGGGTCGTTAGACTTGACTGAAATGGACCCTGATTTACTGCCAAAACTCTCATCCACAGAGGAACCATATACTGTTTTATACACCATTTATTTATATATATGTGTGTGAACAGATTAACTTTTCATATTCCAGGTCACAGAGCAGATTGAAGATTGTTGCGTATGTGTCCTCCGTCTTCAAGGATCTCTACTGCCGTTGTGTGGCGATTTGAGGGAGTTGCACAAGGAATGTAGCCTGAGGAAGAGTCCTGTGTTCCAGTGTAGGTCCGTTCAGCTTCACCGCTTCAATAATCACCTCCATAGAAGTGACAAAAAAAAGAAAAACTTCTGAAAATATTTGTCCGGAAACAAAGGAAAGACACCAACAACCAGGAGGCGACGAGGCTTTTTAGGTGCATTATAAAGTTCCGCCTGAAGGGGGCTCCGTTTGTCACAAAGGAAGGAAAACGGCGGAACAGACGTCCACTGTACATTCTCTGTCCAAACAAACAAATCTTGTCCCTGAATCGACCCCGGAAGAAAACCCAAAGGGTTAATAAAAGAAGAGTGCCGACTGAAGAAGCCACTAGGGGTCGCAAGTCAGCGTTTTTTTTTAGTTTTGGTCCTAAGCCCAGATAAATGGTTCTGCGTGGACCGGACTGTGGAAACACCTGAAGAAGAAGAAGGGACCAGACCAGACCAGACCAGAGGAGGAGAAGACAGAAAGTTGGGGACTGACAGAAAACGTGGAGACCAGGGTCCAAGAGAACCAAGTGTATGGTGCGGTCAGTGATCCGTCTCTGGTGTCTGTGAAGGCGCCGTGGGTCAGAAGCTTGAATGTAAACTGCCTTTGTTCTCAGCATCACAAGGGTCCACGCTTGGAGATGGTCTTGACTCGGATTGGACATAATCACATGTTTTCACTTGTCATTTTCCGTCTGACTCTTCCACACATTAGTGACTCAACACACAGCGGAGCTTTGTGCTTCATTTGTCTTCTTCACTTTAATGTCTGTGAAGATCCTCCTTCATCCACAGGGGAGAGAAGAAACCTCCACTCATGACTTTGGGCTTCATGTACTTTTTGAAAGTCTCATTTCCTTTGTGTGAACTGTTTGTCTGTTGATCTTCAGTGAACAGGAGGAGACGTAACCTGGTGGTTGGACATCGGTCCCTCTCAGAGTGAGGGACTTCATTTTGCTCGTAGTAGCTGAGGACGTCGGCCGTAACCTTGGATCAGACCAGGTCCGACATTGTGTCCTGACTCAGTGGATCCACTCCACTCTCCAGAACCATCTACCAGAGTTAGGACCGTGAGTCTGAAACCTCGGGACCTGGCGTGACACGGTTGAGTCAGCCAGAGACCAGAGGTCCAGAACACGTCCTCCTGACTCGTCCCCCAGGTTTAACATTATTACTTGACCAAACCTGACTACAGCGTGGAGGATCACTGATTTCTGGTCCACTCTGCAGGATAATTGATTTGACGGGCGGGACATTGATGTCAAACCCAGTGTTTGTGTTAGTTTGGTATCAGAACTGTCCGTGGGAAACCAGGGACGGGAGAGACGCCGAGATTTAGGTCAGGTTTCCAATGTGTCACGATCAAATGATCAAAAAGTTTGGTGTCAGTGAAGACATGGACGACATGGAAGGACCCAAAGGCAGCACTGGGAGTCCAAGGGTTAATAATGGACAGAAAACAACAACTGTCACAAGGAGAAACAAAGGCTAGCTCATCCCGCTAACTCTACTTCTCAAACACCTCAGTCTTCAGCACTGAGATCTTCACAAAGATGAACTCCCTGAACCAGTACACCTCAGTACACCCCAGTACACCTCACACTACAACCATGACCCCATGAAGACGGTCCACAGGTCCACAGAGGGGTGGGGTTAATATACTGAGGACACCAGGAGACTTGAGTGAGACTAACGACCAAGACACAGGTGAGTGAGATCACACTGATAGGCCCACAGCAGGGAGAGGGACGGACACAGCTGACAGACAAGGTCCAATGTTGGATAAACTGACAGAACTGACCACTAAATAAGGTCATATATATATAATCAGTATCTTCTTCTCCTTCTTCTCCTTCTCCTTCTCCTTCTCCTTCTTCTTCTTCTCCTTCTTCTTCTTCTCCTCCTTTCAGCTGGGTTTCCACAGTGAATCCTCTCCATCTCATCTCAATTCTCCACCTCCAACTACCTCCATGTCCTCCATCAATCTCCTCTTTGTCTCCTACCTGCTAGCTCCATCTCAGCGTGTCTCCACTGTCCCTCCTCTGAACATGTCCCAACCATCTCAATCTGTCTTCTCCAAACCTTCTTGCCTGTGTTGTCCCTCTAATGTCCTTCATCCCTGATGCTGTCCACCCTGGTCTCTCCTAAAGAGAATCTCAGCAGCATCTTTAACTCCTCCACCTCCAGCTCTGTCTCCTGTCTTCTGTCTATTCCTCGTGTCTCTAACCCATCCATCATGGCCGGGCTCCCACTGATGGTTTGTGGTTTTGTCACTGATGTCCTGTCACATGTCCTCCATGATGGAACCCATTCCAACTCCATTCATCCTCAAACACTGGCTTCACTTCTCATAAATGAACGGTTTGTTTCCAACTTCCTAGTTATTTTTCACGCAGGGACACAGGGATCTGGACAGGAGTGAGAGGACACAGGAGACACAGGAGTCCAGCTGCCGTGGAACAGATGAAATGCATCATGTGTTTCCAGGTAAACGTCTGGAATCGGACATTATCCACATCCCTGTGACTCGTGCCAAGTGACCTTCACATGATGGACAGATGTCCATAAACACATCACTTCACGGCGGGCTGAAGTCAACCAGTGGAGCTGGACGTCACTCAGACCATTTTGACAAATATCTTAACAATCTTACATTTTTCATTTTGAGAGTTCAGAATTCCTCTGGTGCAAGAGTAGCACATCCTGGTCTGGTACACATGCCTAGAGCGCCCTCTGTGTGTGAAATTACACATTAATATGTGAATATGTCAAATGGATCTTTCTGCTGGTTTTTCTCCATTTTCCTATTTGGTGTTTTTTCATGTCTTGAAGTCAACACTGATGAACGAAGACCTTCTCTGGTCCCCTGCTGTAGGCCACAGTCAAATACCTCCATAATGGTCTTTTAATGACGCTCCAGGCCCACGGAGCGTCTTCTGCTCTGGGACGTCTTTAATCTTCAAAGTTTAAATGCTTCTGTCATTGGGTCTCCGCGGTCCAGACCACCTCAGGGGTAGGAAGGGTTCCGTTCTTTTGTGCCGCCCAACTGCTGAACCCACAACATCAGAGGTTCCTCAGGGCACAGACCCCCAGGTTGGTATTTAACCCTCAGTCTCCTCAAACACTCAGTCTGGGCTTCAGGCCGAGGGACGTGAACAGAGAGAGAGAGAGACTGAAGCGCTCCTTATTTTTGTCTCGGTGGTTTGACGGTTCAGGAAGTGGACCTGGGAGGGTTTCATCTTTCAGGTTCTAGTGGGGACGAGTGGAGACACAGTGTCCATGAAGTGCTGCCCACTGTTGACTCTGGTGATGGGTTAAATGTAGTTGGACTTTTCTTTCCTTCATTCCTTCCACAGACCAGTGTCCATGGAGGGACTGTGACTGTGATCAGAGAACAAATGGAGGAATCTGCTCCTGAATATTTGCCATTTCTCTTTCCTCAGTCTCTAGACTCTAGTCATTCATTCGTTCATTCGTTCATTCAGGCTCCATGTGTCTTTTCTGTTTTTATCACAACTGCAGGGAAAATCGACACTTCACTCATTCATGATCATTGAAGGCTTTAACAGAAAACAGATGGAGAAACGAAGGAACAAAGGAACGGAGCTGATGTTTCTGTGGCAGCAGGAGAACAAATGAGAAGCTTCACCTTTTGTCCTCACACATCTCCTGTTCACCTGTGGGACGGAGGACATTAATGAGACACAGGCGTCGCCGCAGTTAAAGCTGGACGAGTTTGGCTCAAAACCCGGAGGTTGATTAAACACAACTCGAATGTTTCTGTAATGTATGATATTTGTCAAAATAAGAAATAGTTCAGACCCTGTTGTTGTTGTTGTTGTTTCATCTTCACTCATGAAAATGACATTTTCACGTCCGTCAGTTGAATTCAGACCTGATCCTTGAACATTCGCTGATATTTTGAATTCGTTTGTTCCAAGTTGAGGACAAGACGACTCGGTGGACGTGAGTTTTTCCAAAGCTCTGCTCCAGAGTCATGTGTTTTCATTTCAACAATTCCTGATTCCTGCCGTAGTCAGATGTGTGAAGATTCCCGAGGGGCATTGGAATAAAGAGTAATTAGTGGAAGTGCACGTGAGCGTGAGTGTAACTCCATGTTCTGTCAGGGACATAAAGTGACATTAACAACGGGTTCACGTTGTCTGAAGGACAGGCATCACAGCGGGGACACAGAGTGGAGGCACCATGTCCATGAAGTGGGGAAAAAAAAGTGTAAAATGTCATGTTACACGGGACTCGTCCTGGTTCTCCCATGTCACCAGACCATGGGCAGATGTATGCTTTGGATGAAGAATGTACTAAGCTAACTGTAACTGAAGCCACATTCTTCTTCTTCCTGCTGCAGCAGCAGCAGACAAGTGCTGGACGTGTGGAGGAGACCATTGAGATGGGTTGGACAGGTTGGCCAATTACAGCACGGCGCAGGTGAGAGGACGGAGACGAGGAATCCCCAACGACCAACGAAAGGAGTGCACGTCGTCCCAAAAATCCGTGATAAGAGGAAACGCTTTTAATGCGTATGACAAATACATTCATGTGACAAACGTGCTTGTTGTCTGCTCTCATAGGATCCAGTCGTCACACACCAACAGGCACATGACTGGACGTCAGGGTAACAAAAACCTACACCAGCTCAGCAGTGCAGCACAAACACTGCAGAGTCAGAGTCGGAGTCGGAGTCGGAGTCGGAGAGATCAGAAAATCGCTCAGCTGCACTTGTTGACGTTGTTGCGTGAGACGTGAGGCGCGTGAGGGCAGCGGTCGTCGTCCCCTGGTGGTCAGTCAGGCTTTAACTCCCACCTCGTGTCTTTGACTCCGCTCAGTGCTTCCCCGAGAAACCGTCCATCTCTGGTCGTCACCATCGAAATGCAGCTGACGACAGAGGAGAAAATGGAGCTTGGACTGAAGGAGCAGGGATCAGTCAACCCGGCCTTTGTGGTGAGTCTTATGTTCTTCTTATGTCCAGAAAAACATCGACAGTCGGTTTCACCAACACAGTGGCTGAAGTTAAGCCAGTGTGGAATGTGTGTTAACCAGAGGCGTAGTCCACGCTGTCACAGGTCCAGCACTGGCTTCAAAAGTATCGAGTATTGAATATTGACCTCTGAACCTCAGGCCTCATGTGTTGCCAGGTTACCCAGGGGGTGTGGGGGGGGGGGGGGGGGGGGCGCCTTTTTTTGGGGGGGGGGGGGGGGGGGGGGGGGGGGGGGGCTCTCTGTGTTTCCACCACGTTCCCACTTGGATGGACAACAGACAGAGGTGAGCTCAGACTGGACGTCTCTTTCTTCTTCATCATCCTGACTCCACCTTCCTCCACCTCTTCCTCCTCACCACCATCCATGACCTGTCTCTTATACACATCTAGATGTGTATAAGAGATGTGTTGCCAGGTTACCCAGGGGGTGTGGGGGGGGGGGGGGGCTTTTTTTCCCCGGGGGCTCTCTGTGTTTCCACCACGTTCCCACTAAAGCCAAACAAACTGCTCAGCCACAACCTGCAGATGTGTGCGAAGTGGAGTCGACTTGCAAATGGACACAAGGGTCATTTATTAGGATCACATGTTCCATCTGACCACTCAGACCACAGGTGAACTTCTGCAGCCTGGTTCTCCTCAGACCACGGTACAAAGGCCGTGACTGCTCTTTAATACCTAATCTCCAAACACCTGGCTTCACATGTTCAGCAGCACGTGTTGCCTTGAAGACAGAAGACAGCGTCTCTTCTCCTCCTGGTCCAGATCCAACCCCGGTCAGGGAGGTTGGCTCCTGCAGTGGACTGACCACCTGGAGGAAGGTTGAGGGGGGCCGCTACAGTGGAGCAGTGAGATTTGGGTGGTGCTCGTGGGAGGGACCCCCATCGCCCAAGACCTCAGTAACTGGTCTGGGGAGACGGAGGTCTGGGTGTCTCTGCCCAGACCGCTGCCCCCATGACCATGGATGAGGTGTGTGAGGGCCACGTCCATCTTCATGACCAAGACGTTGTGTTTCTCAGTTGAAGGTTAGCGTTGGCCCCAGTATCTCCAGCATGGACCAGCCATGTTAGAAGACCTGCAGTCCAGTCTCCAAAGTCCCAACTTAGAGGAAGAAAAACTCCTCCTCATCATCAGGCAACACATGTCAGCCCTGGATTAGAGCTGGACATGCGGTGGACCAGTGGAGCGTTGACCTAGCAGCTGGTCCAGTTCTTTAAGCCCTGTCCCTACACTCAGATGTAGGAAATCCAACTACAGGGGGCGGTGGTGGCCTAGTGGTTGAGGAAGTTCAAATCCAACAGTTGCCCAGTTAGCACTGAGGTCCACTGAGGATGGCACCGTCCCCACCCACTGCTCCACAGGCCTGAAGGCTGAACACTGTCCACTGTGGTGATGGGTTAAAGTCAGAGGTCGAATCTGGTTGTGTGCAGCGGAGTTCGACCTCCTCCCTCCCTCCCTCCCTGCCTCCCTCCTTTCTCCCTACGGTGGACGTCAGCCGCTGACATTAACCCTTTCCCATCTGACTGTGGAACCGTCGGCAGATCTTTTATTTTAGAATAAATTCAGAAATGTCCTTTTTTGTCATTGAGACGTTGTGATTCTCTGCATTCAACCCAGCAGTGGACAGTTAACGAGCGCCGGGGAGCAGTGTGTGGGGACGGTACCATGCTCAGTAACTTGACGCTAGTGGGATTCGAACCGCTTGTCTCCATGGAGACACAATCACAATTTAATTGGTTTTCCTGGTGAAGCAATGGTTCACGGTTGGGACACTTGCCTTACACTCATTTTCCTCAGGCTTCGTACTTTTGTCCGTCTGTGTTTGAGTTTTCTTTTCTGAGCCAAAATAGTTTTCCAGAACATTCCACCACGTTCCTTGTTTGTGAACAAATCAACACTAACTAGTGTGTAACTAGTAACGAGTTCTGTTGGACCTTGAGACACAGTTGGCTCCAGTCTCCAGGCCTCACTCACCAGAATCTTTGTCCTTTTTTTTTGGACTCTGAGACAGGAGGAGACAGAAGCGTTCTTGTTGTCAGAGCACATTTAAAGGCTCATGTAACAGCAGGAAGGAGACGACCAGACAACAGGGCCAGAGAAAAAAAAATACAACTTGATATTAGAAAAAAAAAACCCGGAACATTCTTGTCACAGGGATCTGGTGATGGTCTCTAACGTGTGGAGAATTATTAATGCTGTGAAAGGGAAAGAAATGGGCGCCTTAACGGGGCCTCCAGCCTGAGTTGATGTTGGTTCCAGTTCAGTCTTTAATCCATTCATGTGTTGGTAAGAAATGAAAGAAAAGTCAAAGAAAAAAAAAAAGTGTAAAACTCTTCACTTCTGGATTGAGCTGTTGTCCACTGGGGACACAAAACAAACGGATGGACACGTGTGTCAGCGGCAGACCACGGCTGGACCAGCTGAGACAACACTCCCTGTCCATGATGATTCCTGGCCGCATCAGAGAAGATACCTTTGGTGTTGGTGACAGCAGACGACACCTGAGCTCTTCTGCTGTGAGTGAAATGTTTGTCTGTGGGTCAAGAGAAAAAACCGAGGTCCGACCTGAACTGAGATGTTTGGGCAGGAGGAGCGTTCAAACTCCACACTCCCTCGATCAAGACGAAGCTGCTCGTGGGTTCGAGTTCTAAGGCAGTAGGAAACCACATGGTCAGGTCAAGTCGGGTCAGGACCAGGATATGTTCTGAGCGCTGTCTCCGTTCCTCCTGTTCCACTGGAGACATTTTTTCACTGGGAGCTGCTAGGACTTTCTTTTGGATGGAGATGTTCCATATACTGTATCTTCATCTTTAATGGATCTGCTACAGAGGGGATGGGAAACATGTGACCTTTGATGAGAATGTGGAACTCAGTGAATGATCCAACCTTAATCTAACATGAAGCTCCACATTCCTCAAGAACATCTGGACCTTCTGGGTCCCCGGGCCTTACTTTTAGAGAAGGACAGCATTAGTTGAAGATCCTCCCGACTCCTCCTTGTCTTCTTCTCATGCTTCACTCACTGATGTGATGTGTGTCATCACAGTTCTGAACGAATGGTTCTGCACATGACACTAAAGATTAACCACACTGCTTTTTTTCACTGTCGTCTGCAAACAATGAAGGCAGCTCTTCAGTGGGCGTGGCTATTTCTAGTCACCTGCCTGACAGTAGGACAGAGAAGAGAAGGGTCAACATCACATTCAGGGTCTGCAGAGGTCAGACCTCAGTCTGGGCTCAAAACATTCCGCGCAGCAGCTGAAACAGCGCCCCCCCGAGGCGAGCGGGGCGCTCCGCTCGAGTGAAATTCCCCAAATCCCACTTGGGCCCCACAGTTCAAAGATCCTGAACATCTCCAACTCTTCAAGGGCTTTGGAAAAAGACAGATCCATGTGTGTCCACTAGATGGCAGCAGACCGCCACCGGAACCGAGCGATGAGAAAGCTAACCAGAGGCAGATGTGGTCCCATTTGGGTGGTCTGTCTCTGTCACGTGACTCGGGAGAGACAGTTACATTGGTCGGATGCGGCCAGAACGAGGTGTTACTCCTTTGAAGTGGCTCCCTTCCCCCTGGTGGTGGAGCTTTGATGTGGCAGAGCAACATACAGTGTTGAAAGGGTGTGTGTGTGTGTGTGTGTGTGTGTGTGGGGCCTCAGTGGCAGTTGTGTTTTTTTTATGTCGTACTGATGACCAGGTTTGTCTCATCATAGACCCCCCCCCCCCCCCCCCACACCACACACACACACACCCCACCCCCACAGAGGCGTTGTTTGAAGGTCGCAGAAGGATTTCTGGAGAATATCCAGGGATGACCTTGGACACATGAACGTCCACCAGTGGCTGCTGATTATTTTCTCCAGGACAGACATGGACTCATTTGGTCTCCATGTTAATTAAATGTCACGTTCACCCCAATGTGACAAGGGTGGACGTCCCACCTGCTCATAGAACCTGACCCGGTGTGGTATCCATATCAAAACCCAGGCCAGAGAGAAACACCAAGCCTTAGTCTTAGTCCTAACCACTGGGTCAGAGGTTTGAGTCCAGCACCGGCTGCTCACTGACAAGACTCTTCTGGGACAGAAGAGAAAATGATCCACACCATCGTGTCATTGTTTCATTATCCAGAGTTTACTGTGTACGGAGGGAAAGTGGATCAGAGGTCCCAGTGGTACCAGTGGTACCAGTAGCAGCTGAAATATTCCCTGGGGCAGAGACAAGGTTTATTCACACATGGTTAGAGGAGCAGTTGTTACACAGGAATCCCTGGAGAACGTCAACCTGTAACCTGTAGGAGCAGACGTTCTGTCCTGCAGACAAAGTGGACCCGGAGATATGTCCAGTCGTTACAAAAACTGTTTTGTAACGATTGTTTTTGGAGATGGTTTCAAAAACCAACGTCTCTCCAGGTTGTTACCAACAATCACCACTAGTGTAATGGTGATGACACTGGAGATGTGGCCTCCAAACTGTCTGCATTGATTGACTGGAGTTTGGAGACAAAGTGGCAACAACCCAAGATGCATCATCACAGGGAAGAAAAAAACATTTATGTCGCGCTGGAATCAAACCAACGCCCTCAAGCAGATGTGCGTCTCAGTTACTGAGATATGAGTGCAGTAAAAAACCAGTATCAGAAAGTGAAACGTCGACGTCCCTAGAACATCATCCACAGCTGCTCCTCCTCAGGTCCTTCACTCATTCTGCTTTATTCCTGTTATTAACAACCAGAGTTGGTCCAAACCCGCGTGTGTGTGTGTGTGTGTGTGTGTGTGTGTGTGTGTGGCACAGGAACAGAGCTGTCGTTCCCTGAGTTTGTAGAGAAAGGAGAGGCTTCATGAAGGTGCCACATTCCACCTTTGAAACACGGACAGTGTTTATGTGAGTGTGTCCCTCACATGGAGGTCAAATGAAGGTCAAATTCTTCTTCAACAACAAATAGAGGGAAAAAAGGAACGTTTGAATGATTCTTCATCCACCACAGGATCACAGCCTCTGAACACCTCCACCACGGTCCAGACCCTGGTGTGATGCCCCTGAGGAAGTCTGTGCAAACACTGTGGAAAACGGGTCTGTCCCATGTGGACTGTGTTAAGTGGGAAACGACTCCTGCCTTTATGGGTCACCAGAAAAAGTCACTTTACCTTCTAATGTGTGGTTGTACATGATGTATATGTATATGATTCCTTCCCCCTGTGTTTACACATGTGACCACAAAAGCCGACATGGAGCGCTCACATCAAAAGGCTTTGGAGGACAGCGATCCGTCCCACGCGGCCTGTGTTAAAAGGGAGTTGACCTCTTGGTCTGGAGTATCATGTCACCCTTCAAGGATTGGCTGCTCTTTACTGCTCCAGTTCATGTCACACTCACATCTGCCATCATCAGCTCTCTTTCTATTCCCACAGGACACTTTCATAAAACTCCCAGACAGCTGCCAGTTCCCTTCAGTCCCAGTCTCCTGTTCTGACCGGTCCCCCCTGTCCTCCCTGGCCCCATGTCCCCCGGTCCCCCCGTTGCAGAGGTGGTACGTATGATGTACGCAACACTATTCCCCAAAACATGAAACCTCCAACGCTCTCCAAAGATCCCATTAAATGTTGACTTACAAGCGTCAACTGAGTCCAAAGGCTGTAAAGACTTTTTCTTAGGATCAGTTTCCACCTCAGGAGTTCAGTCCTACACAGAAGTGGGCTGTGATCGATAGAACCGGTCTCTACCTTGGTGGACTTACCCTCTGATCCTGCCGGGTCTCTGGCCAACGGTGTGTTCCTACTTCCTGATTGGTCGTTCGGGCTCTGCCACATACACAGGTGCAAAGTGGAAGGAAGTAGAGGAACTTTATTGTGGCGGGGTACTGTAACACAACACCGACATTCACTCAGGGCCTGGCAGTTGGCAGTGGGTCGACGGTTGCCAGGTTCCCTGAGAAAAGTCAAGCAAAACCTAGAGAATGTAGAGTGAGGCAATCAGTGAGGCAATCATCTCACATGAAGGCCCACCTGCAGCTTGATAGGTTCAAACTGAACATGTGACAAAGCACAAGCATGGATCTGGACTCTGGCTGATAAAGACTTGAAATTCAACAGCCAATCACAACCTCAGGGTGACATCATGAGAGATGACATCGGCCCCTCTAACTGGATACTGAATGTTCTGGAGGAGAATGTGGAATATTTATGGTCCAGTCCACCTGGTGGACCAGCCTGTGATCCTGTTTGTTTGGTTGAAGGCAACGCTGACAGACTGAAGATGAAAGACCTCTTCACCTGATCTCCTCATCTAATTTGTTAGTTCTCTGAAACCATCTGCTGCCACCAAGCAGAGGAGGATTCACACCAGCTTCAGGCCTTTCCTTGAACTCTGCTCTCAGTGGATCCACAGCCTCTGGTGTGTTTGTGGAAACACCTGGTGACTGTTTGAAGGTGTGTTGACAGATACAGTCCCAGAGTTGGAATGGTCCTAATGGGACCTGAGGGACTTTCAGAAAACATACATCCATCCTGTTCAATTTGTGTTTCTTTATGGCACCTGTGAACGTCTTTGTCTTCTTTACTTCCTTTTAAGGGCAAAGAAAGTGATGACCAGCCGCAGCTGACGCTGGACGTCGGGGAGCCGCACACGGAGGCCCTGGAGGAGAGAGCGGACGGGGGTGTAGATCTGGTCTACTCCCTAAATGATCGGCCGCCGTGGTACCTCTGCATCCTGCTGGGCTTCCAGGTAAAGCGCCCGCTGTCCAATGATCCGTTAGAGTTAGGACGTTGGGACGGACACAGGTGAAATGTTCATATGTGATTCACATCAGTGAAGGATCAATGTGGGGGTGAAAATAACATTTTCACGTTAGTTTGTTTGTAAAAATTGTAAACAGAATTGAATCCAGATTTTCTGGACTTGTTCATTTACGCAAATGCCCGAAAAAAATCGATCGAGAAAAGACCTTAACAAAGAACTCTCCCAAGAATCCTTGTCGTTCCCTGTGGAAGGAGAGCGGCTCCGACTTCACCACGTTTCTCAACTCTCAGAGTGGCGTTCATTCCTTCCAGCTGTTGTGCTAATGATTTGAAGGACAATGACAGTCCAGAAACAGAGGGAGGGAGGGAATGGACCGTAGTTTGTCCTTCAGAGTTTGTCCTGACCTTAGTTCCTGAACAAATGTTTACGTCTAAATCATAGAAGACGGAGGACAGGAGGGCTTCAGGGTGTCTTTCTGTTCTCCACCCCTCACCCTCTTCAACTACAAAAACAGGATCAACTTTCCCGGTGGGATGGTTTTCTTTCTCCAACTCTTCATTCCTCACAGCTCCTCACACCTTCTCATGTCAACCCCACTATTTTCATATGGACAGAAAGTGTCTCCTGAGTTTCCTGAGGAGTGTGTGGCAGGTGAAGACCTGACTTCTTCAGAGTAAGATCAACAAAGGCTCTGGGCTCACAGAGGGTTCAAAGGCGGAGTTGTCAGTTGTTCTTATGTGCCGTCATCGTCAGCTGGGCTGCAGAGGAAGACGTTACCACTGAGGTCCACTGAGCAGGTCCCGCTGTTCACCGTGTGCAGAGCTGTGGATCACAACGACAGCGAGGACTTCACCTTCCTCTTCCACGGACAAACTGCAGGACACTGTCCACTCCTTCACTCATGGTTTCACTAAAGCATCTTATCTGAGGACACCGTAGTTCTGGACGAGACACTTGACATGACCTGCAACCACGGCAGTCTTCAGACCCAGGTGTGACACCGCGTTGTCAACATGTTGTCATCTTGTGTGTTTTCTCCCCAAAACACAGATGATGAGAGGAAGAATTGAAATAAGTCAAGCCATTACTATCAATCAAATCAATTCTAATCTGGAATAATCCTTCAGATTCTACTGGATTTCCTCTTCACCTCCACCTTCTACAAGTGTTAAAATGTCTCCCCTGGTGGAGACACCTTTGTCTTCAGGCTCAGCTCTTGGCTACACTGATAACAAGATGACTATAGCTGATGACCTGCTGTCTCCTCTAGGTGGCGCGACATTGCTCTCTCCCTCATTTTCATGGATGTTTGGTGTCTCACTTTTCCCGGTGAATTATTTACTGCTTCCTGTTCTTTCTACGTCTCTCCTTTATGAGCAGATTTGATGCTTTTATGGAAGTTCAGGTCATACATGAACAACTTCAGATGGAAGACGAGGAGGAGGAGTGTCTCATGGGCTAGTCCTTGTGCCCGTTCTATTTGAGTGATTTTGTGTTTTTCTGTACAGACAAACTGTCAGTCCCACCTGGTCCTCTGCTTGTAGGAGAAAAACCAAAGACATTTATTCACATAGCAAGTTTCCTAGTCCATGAAACTGATTTCCATGTGACCTGAGGTGTCGCAGGTTAGAAAATCCTCCCATCAATGCGCTGAGGCCTGTGGACATCTGTCTTCATTTGAATGGACCTGCTGTACCTGCTGTGTGACACTCACCTACTGCAGATTCAATAAAAGTTTAAAAATGTTTTATCTTGTAATCTCTCTCATCAATTGATGCAAAATTCAACGTTCAAGTTCTGTTTCATTGTCCAGGTCTGTGTGTTGATTTCACAGCCACAAACTTTTCCACATATTATTGCATAGTAAAGAAAAGGAACCTTGAAAAGCATGAGATAAGAAGAGAAACAGTGGTGGCAGAAGCAGCACTTTCTTCAACACCAGTTCCCAGTCTGGTCGCAGGGACAGGGTTTTTCTGGACAGGCAAATGAAATGCAGCACATATTATATAATTGTATTATGTTGGACGGTGTCTCAGCAGCTGTTTGTCCTCCTTCTACAGCATTACATCCTGGCTTTTGGAGGCATCATTGCAATCCCTCTCATTCTGGCCGAGCCGCTCTGCATCAAGGACAACAACGAGGCCAAGAGTCAGCTCATCTCCACCATATTCTTCGTGTCTGGATTATGTACACTGCTTCAGACCACTGTGGGTACCAGGTAATCCAAACACACACACACACACACACACACACACACACACACACACACACACACACGCTCCTTTTCCTGATGATTATCAACCGGGGGGTGTAGGGTGGGGTGGGGGTGCACCGCCCTGTTGTCCGACGTGAGCACAGACGCGCTTTCAACGACGGACGTTACCTTCAGCACCAACGCGGGCAGGAACACCACACCTCTGTGTCTGACGCTGCACAAAAGTATTTTTTGCTGTGAGTATTTTCTGCTTTGTTTTTGTAATGGATCTGTGAGATGATTCATCAGCACCAGCGCGTCCAACACAAACACAAATCATAATGAAAGGCCTCGCTGCGCTGCCTGCCTTTTCAGGTGTTTCACTTTGACGGCAAGCCCAAACAAACAAACTTGTGCTTGGGTTCGAGGTTCTTCACCTTCAGACTCTGGCAGGAGCTTAAAAGCACAAAGACGTTGCGAAGGCCTTGGCACTAAATGGCCATAAGTTATAGCTCTTAAAGGGGAAGGAACTGAGCTTCAGCACCCTGAGGGACTCCACCTCAGAGACAACACAAGGAGATTTACACAAGCACAATGAAAAAGGCACATCACAGTCTAGTCAAGTGTGTCAAACATAAGGCCCGTGGGCCTAAACCAGCCCGGTGACAGGCTCAGTTGGGTCTGAATAGAGCAACTCCATTAACATGAAAGCACACACAGCGTTGAGCTCCCAATTGTCATTAACCTTAGCACTAGCGGCAGAACGATCTCTGAAGTGGCCATGCCAAAACGTCGGACCGACACTTCCTCTCCCTGTGTAAACATGAGATTGGTTCGAACACCAACTTCCATCAGATCTGATCAATTAGGTCATCTGTGCTCTACACTGACCTCCTCAGGACAATTGTTAGCACTGCCTCTGCTTCACAGCTGCGAGTTTAGAAAAGTGAACGTTTAGCAAGCCCAAAATGTCCATCCCTGTTTCCTTCATCTATGACGAGATGGTGTCTATGATGATGAGGAAACCCTTGGAAGAGTGGCGTCGCTAACGCACGCTTACGCCACCTCTGAACCTTGGTATGTACAGTTGCATGGTGAGAGGTTTGGAATGGGGACTGCAGAGGGAAGGACGCTCCAACCGACGATCGCCATCGGAGACCTAGTTTCATCGTCTTTTACTGACGTCTGGCATTTTCCAACTCTAAGGTTACCAATTCTCCAAGGAGGGACCTTCAGTTTCATCACACCGACCCTGGCAATCCTCGCTCTTCCAAAGTGGCAGTGTCCCGACCTGGTGGCACCTGCCTTGGTCTCCACACAGTTTCACAACGACACCAGCTCACAGCTCGTGGGAAACTCTGAAGAGTTGTGGATGTCACGGATGAGAGAGGTATGTTGAGAACTCTTAAAAAAACAGAAGTTGAGAAGTTGAATTCACTGAGAGGTGAGAAAACGTGTCCTTTCTGTCTTTAGTGGGAGTAAAGTGACATCTGACATCTCACCAGTCACTCAACAGTTTTAACCCTAGTTCAACCCTAATTCCAGGTCATTTTTTTCTGATCCACGATACGTTGGTGAAGAGTTTTCTCACGGACTGAAGCTCAATGTTGTTTCTAGATCAAATCTTCTTCTCCTGCTCTGGTTTTTAGAGAGAAAGGAAACTAAATAAAAAAAAAAGTATCTGAAGATAGTACTGCCATCTGCACATAGGTATACAGTATATATATATATATATACACACACACACATGTGTACATATACATACATTACACATGAACTTCTGTATGAAAAGATGATGAAGAGTTGAATCAAAATGTTTTCAGTCAAAACCAATGAAAACCACTTCTGAATCGGTCAAAACCTTTGGCAGAATGAAGATCAGAACAGACGTCTCGTCCATTTGCTCTCTAATGTAATAAGAAGTTCAAATCTAAGCGTTGTACTTCGGACAGACACAAATTTCTTTTATAAAAGAATGACAGGGACAGGGTGGACTCAGTTTAGTGTCTCAGATATTATGTTCCCCCAGGTGTCGGGATCGTCTGTCTCCCTGGTAATATACATGTCAGCCACATGTGTAGGTTTCAAAAAGACTCCTGATTTTACAGTTAGCGCACCTTTTGAGAGGAAGGTATGTTTTACGGCTCTCACGTGTATTGGAAAATAAATATCTCTTTGACAAGACCACAGTGACCCAGTGGGGGAGATTGTAAAAGCAGCGGGTTTAGAATTATAAACCCACATGTGGGCTTTTCCCGCCACTGCACGGAGAAAAAGGTCAAAGTGACAAAGTCTCGGCCGTCAGAATGGCTTCTACGAAATGTCTTCACTAACGGAAGATCTTTGAATTTCCACAAATGTCTTGCATCTGAACTAACAGATTTGCTCTGCCATCCACAGATCCAGGGGGCGATATTGGTGTCTTCACTGATCCAGATCATCATTGGCTTCTCAGGCCTTGTGGGCTTTGTCCTCAAATTTATCGGCCCGCTAGCTATCGCTCCCACCATCAACCTGATTGGTCTGTCGCTGTTCATCGAGGCAGGAAAAAAGTCTGGAGCTCACTGGGGCATAGCTGCGCTGTGAGTAGAACGTTTACTCTCATTTAGCAACGTCACAGTTAGCGCTTGTCGTTGTGCTTTGGATGAGCAACAAACGCCAGTGGAAATGGTAGCTGATCCTCCGTGGCCTCGGGTTGATCAACTGGGAGTGGCTGCAACAAAGTCACAGAGATTCTTTGACGTGAATCCAGGAGTTGAAGCTTGGATGAACATTGTTAATGGAGCGCCATGATACTGACTGCTTCATTAGCCACTTCATCATCACAGTAGCAAAGTTCGAAGAGAAGCTTCTGGACTCAGTTAATGAGATACAGGGTGCGTCGAAGGCCAAGCTGTGCCTGGGGAATCAGAGGGGCGGGGGGCGGCAGGGGGGTTGAGGGGCTGTGCAAATCCCGGTCATTGCCTCACATCCGAGCAATGTACTGGGGTCAAAGAAGCGTAGCATCTATGACGGATCACTCCCCAGGCGATGACACGTCGCGGTGGTAAAACAAGCAGATTGCTTGTGTCCCAGGAGAACCAAAGCCCTCCAGAAGGTGCCTCAAGACTCAGACCAAGGCGTCGTGACAGGCAGGCATTGCTCGCTCTAGAGTTGGTGCTTTACAATGTGATTATTGTGTTGTTGTCACGCTGTGAGCGATTGTGATTGTGTCAATCATCAATCAAAGTGTCTCTGATTCCAGGCTACGTGGACGTGTCTTTAGGAAAAAATAAGAAGGTGGTGCAGGGTTCAAGATCCAAGATGGATTGAAATGACTTTTCAACATTGTTTATCAATCTCTGTTGTCAACAACAACAACAACAACAACAACATTAGCACAGAACACGGTTCTTGTGACCAGAACCAAGAACATCGACAGCTCCTACGTCACAAAGCCTGAACTTCCAAGGGAATAAAAACACAAGGGCTGCAGTTGGTCTTAATAGTCTTAATGTGATCTGATATCTGAGCAAACACCAGGGCAGCAGTCTCCACCAGTGCCACCCAAATCACACTTCTCCATACAGTACTGTGTATAACAATAGAAGTCCATCCATCACATCCACTGTTGATGGGTCTCCAGACTTTTCCACCAAACCATGACAATGAGTGGATGAGTATGAAGAATATGAGAAGAATTCAGTGAGGTGAAAATCTCGATTACACTGTGTGACACTCGGGTCGTTCCAGGACTCCGTTGAGGACTCAGTGAACTCTGCTGACGTTCTCTCCACCAGGGTTACTTGGGTTGTTAATTGGTCACCCCACACTAACTCAACAGCCATAACTGGATGACAGACGGAAGACAGTCACACAGTGGCACAAGTTCGTCCTGAGGTTCATGAAACACAGACGTCCATGGTCACAGAAAACCAAGGTTGGCAGGTGGGTGTCATGTAGGCCACACCTCCTCTTTTTGCATTTCAGGAGTTCCATGACTTTTTCTCTTGGGAGAAACACGTGTTTGATCCGGCGTCGTGAGGCCAAACGCTGATTCCAATCTTTCCTTGCCTGAGATTTTCTCGCTGGATTTATTGATGCTGCTCTAAAAATTTAAAGGCGTTTGCAAAACACCACAATTTTGCAACATTCTAGAAAAAGAACACATTTCTCACAGTACTTGATTACAGCCCATCATTTGTAAAACTTTAACAAAAAGACGGTTCCCAGAAAGACCAGGAGATAACTGGCCTGAGAAGTTGAGTGTCTTAACTAAACCTTAGCTTAAGTCAAGCTTTAGCTCTGAGCCCAGGTTGGTTTTATCTTTGATTCAGAATCAAAGCAGTACATTCCACTGTCTTAATCCAAGCAACTGTTACTGCAACTCACTCTGTCTCACTGTACCTTTGCCCCCGCACAGGAAAATCAAAATCTGTCATCATGTCTCCAGATAGCACAGGGTAAAGCCATGAGACATAGCCGTGTTAGCCCCCCGTCCACCACCAACAGCAGTCTCTGTACATGTTATCCAGCGGCTTACAGGAGAAGACACAGATCTTATCAGTGTAATTCAACCCAGCAGTGCAGGAAAATAAAAAAGAAGAAGGAGAAGAAGAAGGATGAGAAGAAGAAGAAGAAGAAGAAGAAGAAGAATCCCAAAACACAATCAGCACAAAATGGTGAAGTCACTCAGTGCGTGACTGTCTTCCACTGTGGTGTTGGCGTTGCATTAAAGCCACACTGTCACAAGAGTTTCATTTACAGAAGGAGCTACAGAAACGCAGACCAGGAAAAACGTCACATGTTCTGTTCTTCTTCTCCGACTGCAAGAAATGAAAAGGAAGGAGCTTCAACATCAAAACATAAACAACACAACACAGCAACGACACTCTACGTCCACTGTCACCTCACCACCAGGTGGAGCTAAATCATACACAGAGCATATTCATGTCCTGTTTGTCAATCATTTTCGCTACTTGAACTTAGCATCACTGGTGCTGGGTGGACGGTCCACTCACTGCTTCATTTTGACCAAAATAAGGTTTCAATTCTGTTACGTTGGAACATCTGCTGAACATCTGCTGTACTTGAGGAACCACTAGATGCTGCTGTATCTTACTCTGGCCACTCTAAAGTTACTTGTTCAGCATTTTTTAATTTTACATATACCTTATATCAGTCAAACAAGAGCCATATTTGCATATTGAATTGATGGAGCAGCATTTTACATCCCAGTGTATATTTCTCAACAGTTTACGGCGTTTGTTTGGAAAAAAAAACAGGGAGCAGCTCAGAGGTCAAGGTATTAAGAGTTTTTCACAGCTGAAAAAGTCACGAAGAGCAGAGCAGCCCGTAGATCAAACTCCAGCCAGCCTGGCTCTCTCCTGACTGTCCCGGGTGAAGACATAGCTGTCATATCAGATGGTTGAGACTGATCAGAAGCTGATCCTGGAACAGCGTTCCAGCCATGCTGTTAAGTGTTAAAATCCGATTTGAATGACTTGTTCATTATGTGAAACACAGTCCGCGGCGGCTCACTCCATATTTCATGCACAGCGTGCAGAGTTCACATGCACAGCACGAAATCCCATTCAACAGCGGGGGACTCTGATGGGACATGTCCACACACAGCGTGTCTTGGAAGAAGCAGCTCTGAGGGGGGGGCGCTCCGTCCAAGGAGCGGAATTTGCCATAAAATAAAAACAAAGACCGAGGCACCAGGGTTTCATCGGCTGCTTCTGCTCTAGATGTTCCATGATTAAAGCCAAACACCATCAAGAGAATCCTCCAGTTTGTTGTGAAGCCTCATTTCGCACATTTCTGTTGGTGATGTCAACAGCATTAGTCAATGAAACCACGTATGTATTAATGTTAAATAGACTCTAACAGAAGACAACTGCTTTTAATGACTGTCCTTCGATTGGACACGTGTGTGAGATGATGATAACACCATCCAGTCACCACTCAGGGAAACGGTTTTACACGTTTCCTCCCTGTGTTTGTGACCTGACATTTGAAGATGTAGTTCACTCCTGACCCTAAATGTTCTTTGACTTTCTGCAGGACTGTCTGCCTCATCCTGCTCTTCTCCCAGTATCTTGGTAAAGTCAACGTCCCAATGATTGCCTACAAGGACAAGAAGTGGAAGGTGTTCCAGTATCCGCTCTTCAAACTGTTTTCTGTGAGTTTCTTCCTTCACTATCTGTGTTTCAAAATAAAAAAGCTCTTTTACACCCGATAAAAAAAAAAAAAAAGGAGAAATTCGTCCTCTGAGCAGTGATGGACAACAAACACCAAAACACTCACCTTAAATCCCGTACGACTGCAGCTGTCCACTGACCTGTCAGGCTGTGAGCGTCACCATTCTGTTGAGACAGTGGTGGGCTGTCAAATTTGAAATAAAATTGTATTGATGTTTATTTTATGTTAACATAAAGATAGTTTTTACATTTGAAAAGTTGGATGAAAACCTTTTATCCAATCATATTTCAGCTAGTTCGTGTTGTCTGGTTCCATGAAATCTGCCTTCAGAATTAAAAGTAAGTGTATGGACACAGCTCGTTCAGGTTCAAGCACTCGAGCCAATCATCTTGTGAGATTGCGACCTCAGAGCCTTCTAGCTTGCCCTAGCCACACGTATGTATTCCATGATTGGATTAGCATGTTTGGCTGTGTCCACTGCCTCTGTTGAACCATCATTTTTGGCATTGAAGCGTCTAAACACATACGGCAGAAATACGACCGGACAGACGCGGCTTTCAGCATTAGCCTCTGTTCCCATGGAAACAGACTGACTGATGGATCTGAAATGCAAAGATAAATTGTTCGTTGTGTGAAGTCATTGAAGTTTTTCTGAAGAAATATATTTGATTTTTAAATAACGAGCCACGGTACAGATCCACGTATGTGAGTGCAAACATTTTATTAGTATTTTTAATAGGTTGTTGTCTTGGTTGTTAGTTATTAGATCATTTGTAACAAAGTCCGATTAAAGAAAATGTGGCGTGTATTTATTTATAAGTGGGAGAAATTGGACTTTGCAGTAGGTCTAAAGAACAATGGATGTGTGGATGGACCCTAACTACATATTAAGAATCACCTTCCATCAAACCTCCCATCGTACGCTCTCTCACTTTGACTACCCGTGGGCAAATGTGCCGGTTCATCGGATTATTTGACATGACACCAGAACCTAGTGGGATCAAACCGTCAACCACGTGGCCGCCGGCACAGTTCAATGTCAAAAATACTAAGTGTTGTATCTTGATGTTAGGGCTGATACCAGGTATACGTGTGTCCTGGTGGCACTCTGCGGGGCCTGGAGGAAGGAATCCTTCACAGTTTGAAGTTGAGGAAAACAGTGACATGAAACAGTGCGTTCACATGTGTTACTAATCACATGATCCAAGGCTGTGGAGTGAAATAAAACAGAACCTTCATCAAGGTGGTTATTAACACCCAGGTTAAGCTAGAGCTTCATGTCTTCACAGCTGTTGGCTTCACTTTCCTCACGTGTATAAAGAGGTCGAGCCCAGAGTCTTCTTCTCCTTCTACTTTGAGTTGAGTTAGCGGTTCCCACTGTGCCTTCTCATTCCCCAGCCACAAATCTTCAGGCTGGTTTGGAGTAGTCTCCTGAGCAGAAAAGAAGTTTTTTCTCAGGTTCTGGCTCACAGTCTACTATCCCTTGACTTGTGTCATGTGATGCTGTACAGTTTAGGACTCAGGTGATGGGTTCACGAGTTCATGACAGAAGAGATTACGAGATTGACAGGTGGCTCGGTTCAGCGGCCGCAGTACCGTGGTCTCTGTGCTGCTCATTTGCGGTGAAGAGGGTGTTGAGCCGAAAGGCAAAGACCTTGACTTCTCTTGGATCTGTGTTCCTACCCTCAACTGTGGTCATGAAGCAAAAGGGTTATGAGGGAAAGAATCACAGGCGGAGGATGTGAACTTTCTCAGAAGGTGACAAGGCACTCGCTTAGAGATGGGCTGTAAGGTTGTGGGGTGGGCATGCTGTCTCCAACCCAGTGGAAGAGCCATGACATGCACACCTGAGTTGGCTCTTTGAACCAACTGATCTGTGTCTCCAGGCGGCTGTCTCCAGAGCCGGTGTCCTCTGAATAGGTCGGACCAAAGACCTGCAGCCACAGTTTGGGGAAGAGTTCGAAACCCCGCACTGGAGCGACTGTTCCGCAGTGCTGGCCTGGGAACACCTCAGGATCCACCCAGGAGAGACAGTCTGATGAGAGGATTGTCTGGGTGTCCCTGTTCAGACACCCAGACAATCCACCAGATACCCTGTTGGCCCCACAATCACCAAAATGTCCTTTGTGTGATGAGTCATTTGGAATAGCAGTGAGGTGGGCTCTAAGATGATGTCTTCAGTGGAGGGTTAGGGTTAGGGTTTGTCCTGGCTCAGCTCTGTTTTTTTGCCTTTGCCTTTGACTGAGCAAAGGTTCGATTCCGGAGATAGGTTTTGCTGCAGGGACAGTTTGGCACTGTGTTCAAGTCCTAGCGACCACAGACAAGTCACAGAGCAACTGACAGTACACTGATGTTGAGACACGTACTGTTTACAGTATGTTGACCCAATGAGTGGAGCGAAGAAGCACTTTAATGACACCTGTAAAATATTGCCCTATTTATAAAAGCCCAACAAAGGCCATTGTCAAACATCAAATCCCAGACCTTTCTGTGAACCCTGAGTCACTTCCACTTGATCTCTGCAAAAACACTGTTGATTGGCAGATATGACTTCACTTACACTGATTTTTTTTCTTCTTGCCTACCATGTAATCCCTTTGTTTAGACTCCACTCGAAAGTATTTGTTTAGAAAATTGAAGTTCTCTTTGAAATGTAGTGATGCCATTTTTCAGGCCTTGTTCGGAATGTGTGGCGGATGGCTGGTCTGCTTCCTACTCACCGCCTTTAACGTCCTGCCGTCCAAGTCCACTGAGTACGGGTACTCCGCCCGCACGGACATCAATCTAGACGCAGTGGCAAACTCGCCATGGTTCCACGTGCCTTATCCAGGTGAGAAAAGAAAAAACGCCATTGAATTGCTGGAAAAAACCTGCCAACCTCCATACATTATCAAAGGATATAGAACATCACTGCGTGGACGTGACCTGGACAGTGAACAGGCAACAGGCCTGAACAGGGCTCACATGTTAGACCTAAAGACAGTTCCAGACAGTTGGATTTATCGAGTCAATACAATCACCATCAGACTTTTGTGGATATTTGGGTGTGTGGACTTCTGCAAAAACCTTTTGGGGAAACTGTTTTATATCGGTGTTTTATCTGTAAATGTCGTTTGAGTAAATTTCATGCACATTTCAATCAAATTTAGTTTAGTGCAGACAGAGACGTTCGCTTCTTTCCCTTTCAACAAACCCAAAGAAAGTGCTGCCTTCAGTCTTTCAGACTAACAAACCAAGACCCAAAAACTGTCCCAATGATCGCTGCAGTGGTGGACATTATCAGTGTCCCCTGTCATCTGGGCCTTCAGAACTTAAACCCTTTATTCCAACAATGTTATACGTTTTGTTGCAATAAATGCAAAACAATAAAAACAACCATTATTTTCTAGTTGCAACCTTTTTGGTCCTGTCTTTACGCTCTTTGACAGTTTAGAACCAACATTTCTAGGCACATACTGCCACCTACTGTACTAGAGCGTGTTACTTTTTGTGGACTTTGGTTTTGAGTGGCGTCAGCCCAAATGAAATCTGTTTCCAAGAATATTTTCAATCGAGACTTGGTTATGGTCAACCACTGGCGTTAGCCAGCCTGGCTAGGTCGGCTAACGCTACTTGTGTCAAACCTGACACCTCCGCTGTCAACTTAGGTCTGTTCAACATCACAGTCTCTAGACGGTTCCTCAGTCTCAGTTAAGAGCCTGGGTGTCACCCTCGATAGCACCTTCTCATTCCACTCTCATGTAAACAACACCACACGATCCGCCTACTTCCACCCCCGCAACTTAAACTGCCTGCGCCCCTCACTCACCTCCCACTCCACCTCAATTCTTGTCCACAGTCTCGTCACCTCTCACCTTGACTACTGTAACTCTCTCCTCTTTGGTCTACCTCAGAAATCCCTCCATAAACTCCAACTGGTCCAGAACTCGCTGCGTTGTTCCATCATATCAGCCCTGAACTAAAACATCTCCACACGCTTCCCATGAAACTCAGAATCAACTTTAAAATACTCCTCCTCACTCCCCCCATATCTGTCCAGTCTCCTCTCCATTTCTACTCCTGCTCGCTCCCTTCGTTCCTCCTCCTCCATCCTCCTAACTGTTCCCTCTGCCCACCTCAGCACTATGGGGAGTAGAGCTTTCAGTCTCTCTGCTCCCAACTCCCCACTGAGTGACACTGAGTCACTATCGCTGTTTCTGTTTCTCTGTTTGGCCTCGCTTTCCCTCAGTAATTTCACTTTGTGCTTTGGTGGTTTTTTTTTTTTTAATGTAAGACCCGTACAGTGTCCTTGTGTGTCTGAAAGGCGGAAATGGGGGGCGGGGGGGTACACAGTATTAACGGGTGGTTAAGGATGACTCAACACAAGGAGTGTCAATAAGCACAAAAACATTTCTCTTCTCCTAAGTGCATGTGTAGAATCCAACAGTGTATCTACCTTTTACCCACAGGTCAGTGGGGCATGCCCACAGTGAGCGTGTCCTCAGTGATGGGCATGATGGCAGGTGTCTTAGCCTCGACCATGGAGTCCATCGGTGACTATTACGCCTGTGCCCGACTGTCCGGAGCCCCCCCTCCACCGACTCATGCCATCAACAGGGGTATTGCCGTAGAGGGGATCGGCTGCATCATTGCGGCGTTGTGGGGAACCGGCAATGGTACCACCTCCTACAGCCAGAACATCGCTGCACTTGGCATCACTAAGGTTTGCTAGCCTGCTGTCTCATTTACTTTTGACGGTTTCTCAAGTGACAGGATAAGAGCAGACTCGAAGGTGTCCCTATCAGGACAAACACCACGCTGTCCAATCAAGCTGGAGGTGAATGAGACAATTGCTTCCAAATCAGTAGCGACTCTTTCACTTCTTCTCCTGTCTGCGATCTTTCTTGAACTGTAAATAGAATAATAACAGGGAAGTCGTCAGCCTGTATATCCCGAGTGCTGCCGCCCCCAACTCAATGTCACTCAGGGATCACTTGCTTCCAACGTGGTATTGTCTCTTGTTCAGTAGGTGGGTGATGGTAAGAGAACCCTGGACAATCTGCCAAGGATGGCTCAGGGTTAGGGTTATTGGCCGAGTGAATTGCTTTATTTTGTCATTCATTCATCTCTTCTGTGGTGCAGGGCCTCGACTACAGTGTCAATGTTGTCTGTCAACATGAGTCTGGGTCTCCTGCCTCAAAGGTTCACTTTGTTGGAGGGAAACCTGGAGGAGTGTAATGACAGACAGCTGTTCTAGTAGCTATTGGCCTGATAAAAGTATAATAATGTTGTCACCTTATAGATTTATATGTTCTTTCAATCACTTCTTCCACAATGTGGTATTTCCAAATTACACTGAAGGCTGCCAGAGTTTGTCCCTGAACCAAATAACAGCCTTCCTTCCTTCCAGTGGCACAGATCCAAGCTGAGATGAAAGACTCTGCTGTGGCTCCTGTCTCTGTGTTTTGTTGCCACGACCTGAAAACCATTAACTTGTATGTGTGTTACATGGAGGTTTGTGTTTCTCCAGTCTTGCACATCAACCTTGAACACAAAAACATCACCTCTCTTTCTTCTTGTCTCTCAGGTTGGAAGCAGACTGGTGGTCCAGACCACCGGTATCCTTATGATTCTTCTAGGGATCTTTGGAAAGTTTGGAGCAGTTTTCATCACAATCCCAGACCCAGTCATTGGAGGCATGTTCCTGGTGATGTTTGGAATGATCGCCGCTGTGGGGATTTCTAATCTTCAGGTAAATATGTTAAAATTCTTACCATGCAAAATGAAAGTGCGTTTATCTAGTCTCTGGTCAAGAAGAAAACTCCGATTGATTTAAGTTGCCGCCTTAATTATTTGAGGTAAATAACCTGGTTCAGAACCTAGGACTGCAGATGTGTGTGTGTGTGTGTGTGTGTCCTGTTTCTTCTCCCAGACGTGGTTCAGTGGCTGGGACTGAGGCAGCACTGCATACGTGTTCGATCATCATGCACATTCAGCAGTGCCGTACACCAAGGATCCCAAGTTCCTGAAAGTGCCGTTTAATGTGCGGGATCATAAATCATCAAGCCCATGGGCCAAGGACCTGAGACACGTTCAAACCCAATTATAATCAACACCAGTAGACACGAGTCATCCAGCTAAAGGGTAGAAACTAAACTAAAACTACTGATTTATATTCTTTAAAGAAATCACCACCTCACAGGTCTTCACATGCTAAACATTAAAATACTTTATGAGTGCACAGTAGAAATGTGATTTTTCCCGTTGACAGTAATAAACAGTAGCACGCATGCTGTGAATTACAGCTGTGCCCAAAGAGCCCGCAATACTCTACCATGGGATGAGAATGCTAAGGTCTACACTGACCATGGACGTGTTTCTAGAGGGTTTTTCTTTATCTGACCACACTTCCACAGACTGTAGGACAACTCCAAGTCCCTCTGAAGTCTGTCCAAACCATGTGAAAATGGTCCACTGCCATTTAATAGTCCAGCTGTATGTTCTATAGTGGGTTGATTACAAGGGATATTTCTGGATTTGGGACACTGGTGATTGGACGGGTCAGTCCTGTGCACCACACAAGAAGTCAGGGGTGTCCCCCTCATGTGGGGGGTTTGTGAGTGCCCCCTAAAGGTAATAAAACTGTATTGAAACAAGTTCTGAGACTGAGAGTGAATTATAATCACCCAAAATGATCCAGCCTGAGGATGAAGAGGCTGCGTAGCTCTTTGTCCTCAGGCTGGTTACTTGTCCAGGAGGACACACGGGGGGAACCTCTCCTCCATCATTAGGTTTCATTTTCTGCCACCAGGTATTTCTCCCTGTAGGTGGCAGAGGTCAGTTACAACCGTGTCCTTCAGTCACAGCCTCTCCATCATAACCTTTTTCCTTCTTTTCTCATTTCCTGTCTTCATGCAGTACGTGGACTTGAACTCGTCGCGAAACCTCCTCATTCTCGGCTTTTCCACCTTCAGCGGACTGGTTTTGCCAACCTGGTTTCACTCCAACCCCGGCGTCATCGACACAGGTCAGAAACATTGAAACGTACCAATAGATGGGAGAGACCAAGGCCTGAGTAGCCCTGACCAGGCACATTCATGACTCTGATATGTTTGGACCTGTGTCAGTGGATGAGCCCGGTTCTCCCACTGACAGTGGATCAACACAAAGTCTTTCAATTTAAAATCTGATTCTACAATAAATTAGGAGGCGTCAACAAAGTGCTCAAACATGCTGCTACTGCAGTGACGTCCTGACGATTCACTGACGTCCCACCAGTATCACACCAGTAGCTGTTGGTCCAACTGACTTGGACCAACAGACTGAGAAAGGTTGGTACAAAAGACCAAAGACATGCAGGGGGCGTAGTCACTGCTGGACACTCAGAAGACATTTGGAGTTTGGTCTTGCTCAGTGGTTAAGATCCACGGAGCAACATTTGGTCCCTGGTTGCACCGACACTAGAGTTGTTCTGTCGTACTGTGACTTCACTGTTTTCCTGAGTGACATATTCAACGGCTTGTTACGACCCGTTTGACGAGTTACTGCGGGCGTGAATTATGAGCAGTGAATTCTCCACAGGCAAAGAATTGGCCTGTTGGTGTCAACTTGTTTTTGCTCGTGTCTGTATGTGACAATGCTTATGTTGACTGGATGACTGTGACTATGAACAAAGACCAGAATAGACCAAAAATGATTCCCTCCTACCGAGATGATGGACCGATGTCCATAAACCTACAGGCGCAGACATATCCTAATTTAGTTCTTGAACTTTTAACGACATAAAGCGTGACCAGCCAAAGCTCTTAGGAGAGAAATAGGAAGAGATCCATCTTAGACCATTAGTTGACGCTTCCCTCATGTCTGATCACCACGACCATCTCCTGAAAACACCATCAAAAGAGCAATCCTCCAGATTAAACGGCTCGTTTCCGCAAACACAAGACCTTGATCCCAGGAGTCATGTGATGCCAGTGTCTCCGAGGAAAGTGCTAATCCAAAGTTCAACACCAGGCGTAGAGGTTTGTCTGGTTCTTTGAGGTCTAGGCGGCTTACCTTCCAATCCTCTTGGCGAGCCCCGATGTGAGTGGACGTAATCAGCCCGGCTGAGATAAAGCTCTGTGGGTCTCACTATTCCCAAAGCATCAGTACTTGAGGAAAGTTCACGCAGACTATGAGGATCATAGGTGTTTGACATTTTCAGATGAACAGAGAGCGGCAGAACCAGCTGAGCTTTGCTTTAAATCGTCAAAGAAACTTCCTCCAGGGCATTAATCAACACAAAGCACTCGCTCACTATTCCCTTGGAAGGAATGTCAGATTACAGTCCTAAAACAGGAGCTCCCAAGGTCCCGTGTTTACTAAAGCTGCTTATTGATCACTGACCAAAGTCCCAAAGTCTCCATCCATATCACCACCTTCACGAGGAGCACGATGACCAACTCTTATCTCCAACTTGACGAAACCCATTCACAGGAGTCAACCACCAGCCCAGCACTTCTGTGACTTCCAGACTGGCGAGCTACAGTGTTTTCAGTCCATGAGGGATGAGATGGAGACACTAGACATTTTTTTTTTTTTTTTTTGGTGTTAACACCTTGTTGAGTTTGAATGAAGCTAAAACAAAGCTGAAAACCTGAAGACACAAAGACTTGTTTTCCTCATTCATAATTGACCAAAAACTCCATTTAGATTTTGTTGATGTGAAGACGGAGAACCCAAAATATATGGCTGGGACAGACAGGGCTACGGGTCATATGGCCCTGTAATCTAAAAAGTGTGAGATCCTTCCAACAGACAGATCGGAGCCAGAGACGGAATGGATTGGCTGTTATCCTGTCCTTCAGGATTTACTCATAGGCCCCACTTGCTATTGGTTTTGATTTGAAGGAGCTTGTATTTCTCTTTACAAGGCTGAACTCAAGCCTGATCTCTGACCCTATTGTGCAGGAGGCAGGAGAAGATTTACAGACATCACTCTGTGGAAAAAAAAGAAAGAAAAAAAGAAAGAAAAACCTGTAGTTGGCTTGACTTGTGTTGTCTTTGTGTTGATCAGGAATAAAAGAGCTGGATCAGGTGATTGTGGTGCTCTTCACCACACACATGTTCATTGGAGGATTCTTTGGCTTCGTTCTGGACAACACCATTCCAGGTCTGTCTTCTGTGGATCATTCCCAGCTCCAAAACATCAATGAGCTCAAACAAATCATGCATCACATTGTCTGTTTGTTTGCTTTTCAGGTTCTGCCAAAGAGCGCGGCATCAACAAGTGGAAGGTGTTGGGTCACGAGGACAGCAAAAGCACATGTGACCAATCCTGCTACGACATGCCTCTCTGCAACGGGGTTTTACAGCGCTTTAAATGTTTCCAATACCTGCCCTTTCTCCCATCTTACAAGACCACCCAGCAGGGGGCATCCTAGTGAACAAGGGCTTACACAGATGTTAGGTAGTTACCACTTGCCCTTTGGTCTCGGTAAAGCCAAACAGTTGACTGAGAGAAATGAAAGTTGTACCTTGAAAGTACTTCAGAAATATCCACTATCTTTAATTTGACTCCTAGACACAGACCATGGGTTTGAACATGGGAGCGGCGTTCTACTGCTGAAACTTTCTACCAGTTCAAAGTTCTTTTTTTTTTTGTTTGTTTTTTTTTTAACCAAAATCAAATTTGTTAACTGTCTTTTTCATCTTGAAAACTTTTTTTTTTTTTTTCCACAGTGTGATAATGTGATACGTCGGTGAGATATTCAGTCCAACTCTCTGTACGCGATTCACATACAGTATGTACTTGACAGACAGACAGGCAGACAGACAGAGAGAGAGAGAGACAGGTAGATGGATGGACAGATGAATCTTTGGGGAAATGAAGAGCAATCACTACAGTGAGATACTAGTCTATACTGATGGTGAGAAGATCCAGGAAGAACGGATCCAATGGTCTCGTGGGGGGCTGGTCCTCACCCACTGAGTCCAAACTGAGAGTCCAGTTGCCTTCAATTCTTCGTCCCTGAAAATATCCTGCAAAGAATCCTGCACAGTATCTGTTTTTTTCTCAGCTTCATGAAAGTCTTTTGACTTTATCACCGCAGCTCTTCAAAGGTTGATTTCATTCTGTATTTAGTGAAACATTTAATCCTTGTTTTAACTTGTTTTGTCGTTCTTCATTTTTTGCTCTTGATTCTTAGAGAAACTTGATTCTTGTTTATGGCCTTTTATTCTAAAGGTTTTTCATCAATAAACCAATAAAAATAACTTCAGTGTTTAATGTTCAATTAACATTGTAATATCAAAAATCCTTTATCAATAAATGTTTTCTTTAAAGTTAATCTAAAGCAAAGAAGTGTCTTCACCTGAAAACAGAAGATTTTGGGGAAACTTTGCTGACACGGGCCACATGCTCGACGGTGCCCCCTGTTGACTCTGGTGAGCGGTTACGTTGGTCGTGACCACAATGACAGGGAGTTTGTTTTCCGGAAAAAAAATTAAAATAAAATAAATAAAGTCCTGAAAATACGGAAGTAACAAAACTTTGGTCTTGGAGACAATGTGTAACTTATGAAAAAAGAAATTGACGATGAAATTTGATTCTTGATTCTCACAAACTTTCCACTGACGGTTGGAGGATTGATTCACTTGACAACTGCATGTTGTCATTTCAATCGGAACGTTGTGTTTGGTCAACAGAATAATCAACAACAACAAGCGCGACACTTGAGGTGTTGACCCTTGTTGAGATCCTTCCAAGGTTTTTCCTCCACTTTTCCACCAAAATGTATCCTGGGTCTTGATGATGTCGTATACATTTCTCCCTGATTTCCTCCAAAACCACTCAGCACCACTGTAGTCTTGCTGCTGATTCCCTTCTTACGACACTGCGTCACATTCCCAATTCTAACAATCCTGGTTCACACGATAAATGTTTCTATTTCATTTGACTTGATGTCAAATTAATGTCTGGGTCAGTGGACCAGTGGACAGAAGTCGATAAAGAAATGTATCATGGGTAGATGGGTCCAAATTGGTAAATGTTAATTACTTTTACACAGTCAACTATCAACTACTAGTGTGAGTTCAAAGATGGTTTCATAGTAAGCAACTGGAGTTCATCAGGAGCTGCTTCTGTTCCAAAACAACGGTCAGTGGTCCACAGGAGTAGACCTACTGGAGGTCCCTCTGACATCAACCAGACACTGATGAAGTTCCTCAGTTGAGGAATGGAACATCTTTCAACCCCAAGAAGAAGAAGAAGAAGAAGAAGAAGAAGAAGAAAACAAGGTCCCGTTGCTGAAAACTAAAGCCTGTTTGGACATCATGACCTGGGTGAACGAGAATCTTCACAGACAAGCTGCTACCTTTCATGTTAATGATGGCCCACTTTCCCCTGAACCCATCAGTCACTCTGACAGCACAACTTATGGCAGTTACTTTATCCATATCATTATCTTATATCCCTGGGTCCCATCTCTCTGGACTCTTCCTCCAGGACTTCCCAGTTCCCAGTAGAGCAACAAAGCGGCTCCAGCCTGAGCTGAGCTGGTTCTTGTTCTGGGTCTCTGGGTCTCTCCCCAGTGGGACAGAGCCACAGCACCTCCTGGAGGGCGGGAGCCGTTCGGGGACCTCCCATGTAAGCGCCCAGGCCCATCTCTTTTCGGTCGCTTGTGTCCGGGATCGTGTTCTTTTTCGATCCAGACCCAAAGCTCGTGATCACAACTGGTTTAGCAAACACTGGTCATTGCTTTGTTTTTGGCTTGGTGATGATTGAAAGAAAAGACGTGTTGTTCCTCCCCTGTGGGCTGAGCCGTCCTACGTTGAGGCCGTTGTGGCCTTTTGCCCCCTCTGTGTGACTCCTGTGCTGGAGGTTAATTGACTTTAATGAAACAGGTTGGAGTTGGTGTGAAGGCTTTAGACACGTTGCTGAAGTCAACACACCAGTGTATTTTCAGCCCGAGGTGACAGACGGGCGGGTTGTGCTGTGGGTGTTTAGAAGGTTCTGAATGGAGACTCCAGCCCGACTTCTCCGTTTCCATGTTCCTTAAAGCCAGCTTTGAAGTAGGAGCTTTCACGGTTTGACGCTCTCGCTCTCTCCATTTCTCACTCATCGTGCTTCTGGGTAATCTCTCTTTCCTTCTTTTTAGGTTTTGACAGTGGAGAGATCGGAGAGATCCAGGTTCTCCTCTGCTGACGGTTCATTCCCTGCAGTATTCCATGTTTTAGCTTAATGTTCTCATTCTCGTCAATGTTTTTTTTTTTTTTTCTTCATTTATTCAAACGTACGTCAGTCATTTATAGCCACACGGTGGACGCTCTGTTCTTTGATTGCTGTGATTGAAGGCGAACGTGCAGCGACTGCGGGGAATGAATGGTAGAAACCACGTGCTTGGAACCGATGCCAGGTCTGACTCTTAAACCATCATCCTCTCAGGGCAGAGATGTCCATTTAAGATGGTTGTCTAACTGTCCAGCTGAGTTGGCACACAACTAAGTGGATTACCAAATCTTAATGGGGATTGGAGTTGACGGTCGGGAAGGTTCATTATGTCAAAAGGCATCTGCGGCCACCCTGCCCTGAAGGTGGCCAGACCGAGCGAGCGATGGATGGATGGATGGATGGAGGGGCCATGTCAGAATCTGAGGTGATGGGGTTTCATGAGATGGGCCGACCCATGTTGATTGACAACATATTTGTAAATCAGACAAACAAATGAATGGGTTGACTGTCAACACAAAGCAACAGGTGAGGGATTAAAGATGCTGCAGGATTGTTTCTTGCTTAATCTACTTTATGCAGCTTTACTTCAGAGAACAACATATTGAATTAGTCTCGTAGGCCCTGAAGGCTGGGACACCCCCCGATTCATCAGACATGAAGTGGGTCCTGATGGGCAGCGTTGAAAAGTGCAGACGTGATCCTGTCATTTGGAAAAGGTCAAACGTGGGTTCTTCTCCCTGGGCATCATCGGCCGAAACCCTCGTGAACTCATTATGTCACCATTTAAATTGTGCGCCCCAGGACAGGCCTTGGGACAGGGACGGTTTGGTCTCTGGGTGGATGGTGTGTGTGACCGGATGTTTACGGTGGAGTGTTTGGATTTAGTTCAGTCTGATGAGAAGATTCCAGTGAAGAGCCAAGGTTTCCAATCGTGGAGTCGAAGTTGATTCTTGTTGGAATAAAAGTCAAATCCCAGGCATTGATTTCTACTCACAGCAGGTGAAACACAAAACTCTCAACTTTTCAGTCTCTTCATCTGCCCGTCCGTTGCCGGGGGACGGTGCTGTCCTCCGAGAACCTCAGCCAAGCCCTGCTCCTTTAACTAAAGACAGACATGAATGAGACATGAATGTCTTCCATGTTCCCTTGGGTTTGCAGCTAGTGTTCCTGTTAACCCTTCAAAGCGTGGCACCTGCAGCCCTCGATAAGATGATCGGAGGTAGAACCTCGTGGAGACTGCACTCAGCAGTAACAGCAGGAGTTAATCTTTTACTTCTGTTTGCCTACTGTATGATCTGTCTAATCGGTGTCCAGTCGGGACTAAAGCCCTGGTACAGGCCACCGGGGACAGATCATCCCTTCATGGACTGCGTCCAACCTGAGGTCATTGAGTTCACTTCTCCTCGATTTAATCCAGGAGTGGGCCGGGACCGGTGACTCCTGCTGCAGCATCCACTGCAGCTAGAGACCAAATGTCCCACAATGTCCCAGGATCCACACACAGACAAAGTGCATGCTGGGTCCCTGCAGGTTGAACCTCACTTGTAAAATCTCTGCCAGGGAGAGAACTTTGGGGAAAGGCATGAAGATAAAGATGTGGAGAGAAACACCTTTGTCCATCCATCCATTAACTGTTACCAGGTCACCTACTCAAATCCCACTGCTCCACCGTATCAGCCCCGCCTCCCGGGGGTCAGTCCACTGGAAGAGCCAACCTCCCTGACTGGGACATGACCTGGACCGGAAGAAGAACCCTGGAGTTCACCACTGAGTGAGACACAGACTCTGGGACAGACATCCACTGACAGAGACACAGACACAGTTTTTTAATTAAGCAGCTGTGACTGCATTGACCTTTGGCACAAGGAACGAATCTGAATCTGAAGAAGTGAAATCCAAAAAATATATCTTCCTGCCTTTATTGACTCAGATCTTCCAAAAGAAGGGCCTGAGGTGAAGGGTGGACCAGGCAGGACGATGAAATGACCTCCACGACAGACAGGTTTGACAGCAGAGCAGAATGAACTTTGGTCTTTCAACTCGTGCGACTAATTTGAGGAAACGTGCAGCTCTGCTTCAGCCCTGATCTCCACTGCTTCCTGTGGATTAAAGGGAGATGGTGACCACCACCACCACCACCACCACCAGTGGACGGGTCAGGTTTGACCAAGGGTCTGGATTGAAAGGCTGAATAATCACCACAGACCTGAACTGGGTCTAAAACAGTCGAATGTGTAAAGAGTTTCTTGGTTGGTAAATCTGCTCCATCTGGTCCAGGGGGGAGAGTTGGACATTGACCAGACTGAGACGGGGCCTCTTTAAGTCCTTAATTACTCCAATCCCGTTCTTCTTATTTGATGAGGTCACTCGGGTTATTGTCTCTTCACATCTTTCTGACGATACGAGGGCCCTGAGGTCTAAGGTGACTGGCCCTCTCTGGGTTGCGCCCCAGGCTTCAGAAACTTACCTCTAATTAGATTTGAAGAAAGGAACTGAGCGGATTGAAAGAACAAGGAATTCTCTTTTTTTTTTCTTTTTTTCTCTCGTGCTGTTGGCTGTAGGCTGTGAAACGTCCAAATGATGAGTCAGAAGAGACAAAGTCAGAGATTTATCTTAACATTGAATCAAATCAAAGAACAGAAGAGAGAGTCTTCTCAGTGCAGCAGGGACAACATGAGACACTGCGGGTCGATACGGTCCATTTCTCAGAGTTGTTCCTCCAGCTTCTTTTTCTCCAGGTGGCAGCAATGGACCATTGTGGCGTCACATCAGGACGTCCTGATTAGATTGGATGTGGTTCCACATCTTCAACCTCATTCACCTTCTATCAAGACAAGGAAGAGCTTCATGTTGCATTGACCAGAGTGTGGGGAGAGACAGACAGGGTCACACACAACAGTCCATCCGTGGACACATGCTGTAGGTGAGAAGATGGGACTTTATTAAGTCTTAACTCAGGGAGGAGTGAGGATTTGGCTTCACTTCTCTTTGTTCACGGTGAATCATTCAAATCAAGTCTAGAAATTCCAGGAATGTCCGAAAAAAAAAAATAAAAAACCCAATCTCTCCAAAGACGCCGACTGGATCTTCTCCTGCCACAATAGTTCCATTCCAAGGACACAAGAAGCTGGAAGAATCTCTGCTAGAATCTTCTACTGATGAGATATGTATGGGGTCAGACGGACGTCCATCACTGACCACTGGCTGTCTTCTTCAAACACTGAACACCTGAGGACAACAAGGTGACACCAGGCACCTGGCTGATGGTCCCGGTTTTCTTTCTTCTCCACAGCAAATGTCCACCTGGTCCAGAAGCTTAAACAAAAACAGGATTCTGTGGTGAAGACAATAACCAGACAGGAAGGAGACTCTCCTGCTACTGGTGCTTCATCCACCTTCCTCATCAGCGGTGCTGGGTGGGGCAGCAGAGCGGCTCAGAACTGTTCAGGAAACAGAGTCGGCGTCTCAGCCGATGGAGGGGTTAAAACAAAGGAAGAGACACAAAGTTCTCTGCACTGCTCCGTGGAAGTCCTCACACCTTCTCCGTCTGCGTCTGTGGAACTCCTCCATGGCATGGATCTCCTTGGTGAAACCAGGTGAAACCAGTTTCAAAGCCAAACACTGTCTGTGTGCAGGGGCGGGGCCTGCAGCCCGTCTTCACTGACACCAACACCTGTGTCATCTGCCAACTCCATCTTTGAAGGAACACCTAACACCTGCTGCAGAACCATGGATCCATGCTTTTATTGTGGTGAACTCAGCATTAGAATCTGAGAAGGGTGAAAGTTCTGAGACCTGCCTGATCACCAGGCCAGTCTTACGTAAACACTGTCTTCTACCAGACCTTGTCCTCCTCCCTCTGCAGTGTTGATGTTTCTCCACAGTGTGTCTCTTGTCTTCACTCTGGTTAAGAACCGTCATCATGCAATATATTTCTTGTTATTTATTGTTGCCTTTAAACCCCAGACATCAGGACCAAAGACAGGGTAGGCTGCCTCGTCCAGGTGTCCCACAGGGTTCTGGACTGGAACCTCTGACATCTTTTGGACCTTCTTTGCTTGATCTACTTGATCTTTTTCTATGGTGATGAACTGTGGTTCATTGTTGCCAACGATGAATGTCTGCCGTGGGTCCTCGTTCGTCCTCGGTTCCTCTCTGGGTCAGCTGCAGAGTCTCAGGTGAACTGAGAACTGGGTAATTGGACATGTCTCTGGACTGGACCACGGACAAAACCAATGAACCTGATGACTTTCACTTGGCATCACAGCTAATTGACATGAAGAGGCCAGGGTTTTATATATTATTATTATTATTCTTCTTCCCATGTCATTTGGATGATTTATCTAATAGTGAACAGTGAAAAAGCTCTGGGGGAAACGTCGTTGTACATGTAGCCAAAAACATTGATGAGAGTTAAGTACTTCTCATATCAATCACATCTTTTGTTCTCGCTCCAACATTCTGGATCTGCTGGGAGGATTCCAGAAAGGTGTGTTTCTCTGTTTGTGTATAAGGCTGGGCCTTCACTCACTCACTCACTCACTCACAAGTTCTCTGCAGTTCTCATTGTTATGGCACCAACCACTGCAGCCGTCAAGTTCTGGAGACACATTTCCAATCTGAAGCTTGAGATCTTGAACGGGTCTCTGATCTGCAGCGGCTCAGAACTTCTTGTCTATATCTACACACGTGTGAAATCCCCTTGTTTTCTGAAATATGTATCAACTTGCTGAAAATGGGATCATTATGTTGCTGTTGTTGCTCATTTCTCAGTGCACAAAACCATTATTATATTCTTTTGGCTCAGCTTTTAATTAAGTGAAAGCAGATGATTGAGATTTGACTGAGCTCAGTTCCAAACGTCACCAAAACACCGGGCACCTTTAATCCTTTGATTTGAACTCTCAGCTCGTCTCTGTCTTCGTCTCCAGGAGGTTGTTCTGCAGAATGTCTCCTCGCCCTTGTGCCACCAACATGGGCTGATGGAGTTGCTTCATTCATTCTCCACCCACTCACAGAATAAGTGAGTGATGTGATGTGACGGTTGCAGCCAAAGCCACGAGTACGACTCGGCGGGTCACATGGTCCTAGGACAACTAGGTACCTTCAAGTCTTCTCGTCTCAAGAGTCTCATGACTTGAAAACAGCCTCCAGGGATTTCTTCACTCCATGGTCCATGGTCCATGGTCAGACAGTGTCCCCACTGTTTTCTCCTTAAACATATTGGAATTTTTCCTTCTCTAAAATATATTGAGGGAAAGGTGAGTTTTTTTCTAATGGCTTTAATAATATCTGCATGGTGACTATGTTTCCTTCAGGTTCAAGAAGAAAGGCTGGACACAGACTCAGAGTGGACAAAGTGTCAGGAGAAGGAATAAAGGAGTCCCTTTACCACTGGACGACTAACAGCCTTTTAGTGCAGGAGACAAATAGATTGACTTTTGAGGAGGAAACGCGTTAAAGTGTAAAAGGGTAATGAGGATCAGAACAAAACCTGATCTGTTTCCTCACTAATCAATTCATGAAACATGTTTTATCTTGATGGGATGTTTGAGGTCACACTTTTTTCCATAAAAGTCCCAGGTCCAACCATTCATGTGAGCTCCCACTGTTTGCTTGAATGAAAGGAGACACATGGAGAAGAAAGATGAGCCCACGGATCTGAGAGTCTGAATAAAGTGTTTGTTGAGAAATGTTTAATTCTTCTTCTTCTTCTTCTTCTTCTTCTTCTTCTTCTTCTTCTTCTTCTTCTTCACAAGATTCCCAACACAACACGTTTCCCTCTTGGGTCAAACTAGGTCTCATTTCCTCCTGCTGGGAATAAGTATCTGATTCCAGGTCCAGGTGTCTTTATTCCCAAATGTGGATTTTCTGACACTGATGACCAATAAGATGAAAGTCAAATGTCTATGCAAAAATGATCAATTCCCACTGAGTGGATCCAGCAGGAACATCTCCATCTGCCTTCACATTGGGGACATTACTTAAGTCCAGCATCTGAAGTCAGGTGAGGACCGTTGGGCTGTTTGTGGGAGCTCTGCTCCACCTGTCTATGAACCCCAACCCCACCCTTTGATAGCTGTGAGCCACCCCAGTTGTGGAGCAGTGGACCATAGGTAGAACCATGGGGCAGGTTAGGCCTGGACTCTGTCTTCTTCATCAACAAGATGGTCTACAGAAAGACACACGGCCCGAACAGAAAAAAAAAAAACCAGCCCTGTGACTGCGTCAGAGAACATGCAACATGTTCATCGAGGCATTAAGAGAAGGTCTTTCATGGTCCCCCCATGACTACACTCTCACACACACACACACACTAGAAGAAAGGAAACAAGACCACCACAGACCACCACAGACCACCACAGACCACCACAGACCAGGACTTCAGGCAACAGACAGACAACAACCAACAATGATCCAACAAGACTGAGTGGGGGGAGGGGCTTATATAGACTCCACCCAGCACCAGGTGACACAAGTGAGACTAGTTGACAGAGACACAGGTGTGTGTGATCACACTGATGACCACACACACACACACACACACACACACCTGTCCAATCCAGGTCTCACTCACAGACGTTTGTTCAGTTCAACATGAATTTCTACTCATTTTCCAGTCAAGTCACATGACACAGAAACCAAGGCCATGGTTCCTTCATGAACATCTCCCCATTGGTTTGATCTGCTGAGTGGCAATAAAAGAGACGTAATAAGAGGTGGAGAATCATCTCCACCTCTTAGGTTCAACCACTAAGCCTGCTGATGGAGGTGCAGTAACCCTGCAGTGACCACACCAGCAGCAGCACCACCACCACCACCACCCTCTTTTATGTAACTTCTTATTCAAAAGTGAAAGAAAAAAACAAAAAACAGTTGGATCTCCATTATGATGTGAAGAAGTCACTCAACCATCAAAGAAAGAAAAGATCAACCTTGGTAGAAACCTTCAAAACCACATTCAGATGATGAACAAACATGATCCAAAATGATCTCCTCACAGACCCAGCAGTGAAGACCTCAACAACCCTCACCCACCTACGCCTCAGGGGCCAATCAAAGATCTTTCACAGAGGCAACATTCCGGGACTGACTCCTGTCCTGACGAGCGTCAGTGAATTATCATGTGACCATTGTCCACCATTGGCTCGATTTACGATAATTCAGATTCAGTTCCTTTCAACAAACGCTCAATCAGAAAACCCAGGTCAAAATGTTCTCACAGATGACACCACTGGTGGTGAATTGAATTGCAGCCCGACCGCCACTCAGTTAACCCTTTCTTCACCTTTGGTACCTCCAGGCAGAGGCGCTGGCTCGCTCCTCACAGCCAATCTGTGGGATTAGCACAGATTAGTGTCTTTGACATTGTTTTAGTCTGAAGATTATTGGTGACAACAAACAGTGTTCGCAACATTGTGAATATACATGCTGTATATACACACATATATATATATATATATGTATATATACACGCTGTATATACACTTATATATATATATATATGTATATATATATACACGCTGCACACGCTCTACATATCGCACATGCAGCACACAGTGAAACAAGGGACAAGGCTGATGGGACAGGTAGATGATGAAGAAACTGGGATGAGTGTACCATAGAAGGAGTCAGGATGGAAGAGCTGGAGAAGAGAGTCAGCTGAGGTGAAGATGAGGTGGAGAAGAAAGGAAGAAGGAGATGATATACTGTTCATTGCTTGAGAACCTCATAGAACTGGACTTCAAAAGAAAAACTCCCTGGTTCTTTCTGACAGGTGTGTGGACAAGATGAACGTTTTGGGTGGAGCAATTTTGCTTTCTGGAAAATAAACTGGGCTCCATTTGATAGATTCCACTGGTGTCCAGGACCAGAGGCCCAGCTGGAAGACAGAGAGGCCCCGCGGTTACTGGTAACCTCCCAGCCAGTTGTTTCCCCACGGTCTTTGTCCAAAATAGGACATCCGGATGTGCCACGACGTGTGGAAGAAAATCCGTCAAACTCTTTGGGAAGGTGATGACAAAATACAGCAGAGCAGAGGAGCAGCTGGAGAAGCCACACAAGAAGAAGCTGGGGAAGGGTTTTGTAAAGTAGTAAAGAAATGAGCAGAGACTGGCAGACTGTACCAGGTGAGGGAATCACACCTCACCATGGAAGCTCTACACACATTGGACCAAAGAGACTACAGCCATGTCAGCGGTGACGAGAGGAGGACTCGGACAGGAGGTGCTGAGTCTTCAGGAGTTTCCTGAGGACAGGCGAGTCCAGCCCTGTGGATCAGTCCAACAGAAATCATCCATGAATCATCCTTAAAAATCCCGTCTATACATTTGGAAGTCTGGACTTGACAGAGGATTGTCTTGTGTCTCCAGACGCCTCCATCCAGGTTTCGTGGGTGTGGACGTCCTTCAACTTTCCAACCTGGATGACACGCCCACAATTCCTAATGACAATGCCAACAGAAAAGCAACAAAACAACGTTTCTTGAACAGTCAGCTGATCAACTGATCTTGGTGGCCTTCAAGGTTCCTCGTGCCACACGGTGGGGGTCATGGCCTCGGAGCAACCATTTGCAGGGAAATCAAAGTCCAATCTTCTCAAGGTGCACAGAGAGAAAAATCCCAGGTTTGCTGTCGGGTGGAGGCAACAGAAAAGGCTTGTGTTCCCATCAGTTCTGATTCACTTCATTCATACGTCTGGTCCGAGTCCTTTCCGAGAAGAACCGTCCTCTGCTACATTGATTACGCTGCAGGACTTTGACTTTGACTGCTCTGAAGTCAGCAAATATCCAGTTTTTCCCCAGGGACCTCGGGGCTTCAGACGCAGCCGTACTGACTCGGTATCGACTCGGCCGAGTCTGGGAGACAGAAGGAAATGAAGGTTATTGGAGAGACTGAAGGCGGGAAGAGCTTTCATGGACCAACAGGCACAAACAACATCAGCAGCAGATGTTAATAAACTGAATAACAAGGTTGGATGAGTTGTTTGAAACCAACTCAATTCAGTTGGAGTTATGAAGGTGGATGGGATGAGCATTGTCTTAACAGGTGATTAACCTTCACTCAACAACCAACAACCAGTTCCACAGATACTTTGTCCAAATCTTTTGGGGGCGTGGCTGCTTTTAACCATTGTGCTGCCGCTGGGACCGAGAGCAGAGACATGGTTACCCTGGGGGCCACTCCCGCTACTACTGCTACTGTTAATCAGATTGAAATGCAAAAAAATGATTCTGTCTCACCTACGTGCTGTGAGTCACGACCAGTGAATGGGCCTCTTAAATGACCTCAGGGGAACTGGTGGTGACTACAGTTGACCTGGATTGTGCAGTAAGAACAGGACTTAGAGGAATTTCACAGCATTTTTACTCCCAACGATCTGGGATTCTGAGGAGGAAACTAAAAATAACCAGAGTCTGCCTTGTTTCAATCAAACATTTCTGAAGGCGACGGTGTTCACATTGAAGTCAGATGCAGGCAGCTGTCAAATCAGCCCCACATGCAGGAGAGTCAGTCCAAGACGGAGAGCACAGAGAAGAACAGAGAAGAACAGAGAAGAACAGAGAAGAACAGAGAAGAACAGAGAAGCAGAAGCAGGAATGTAGCGCCTGCCAGTGCTGGAAGTGCTGCGTGAACATGAGCTCATTTCCTTTCTCTCTTCTCTGTCTGCGCTGCACAAATCAATGAATGCGGCTTGAGGTGGTCCTGTATCCTGTAGCAACCAGATTCTCCGGACCTTCCACTCGACAACAGGATGTAGAGTAGGTTCAGTCCTGCAGTAGATGGGAAACATGCAGCTTCTCTCTGTCAGACTTGTGTGACCAGTGAGGTTGCTCCTTGAAGAACATAATTACCTGAATCTGCCCCAAGCTCTGAAGGACATTTAGCGAAGGTCTGAATTCTTCTCCCACACTTTGACGCTGTGAGAGACAACTCGTCTCTTGTCAGGGGCCGCCACCAGCGCCAGCGCTTGGCAGAACTGAGTCCATTAAGAAGATGTTAGCAGAGAGTTTTCAGCAAAAGGGTTTATTTCAACCAACCCTGTGAAGATTTAGTTGATGATTCCATTTTGAGGTTTAGGAAGAAATTCACCGACGACCCTCACCAGTCAGAGCGCGGCCACATTATGGACCTTCTCACCAACCTAGTGATGCCAGTGTTCAGTGTTTTATCGAGATCATGAATGAAATTATTTATTTTTTTGACGTAACAAACATCTGTTCCAATCAACCGCAGACAAAAGGAAAAAGTTCAGTCCAAAACAAATGAAGAGAAAATGGTTCAAAGCCGTCATTTGAATAATCACTTTCAAGAGGGAATTCCTTTAGGGTCGGGTTGGAGTTTGGAAAAACATCAGGACAAACGTCCCTCACTCACCAACATCTGACCCCACATCTTCACACAGCAGCTCGTGATTCATTGTGTTGGTCTGAAGAACCAGTCCTGAAGTTCACTGTCAGTTCATATTTGTTGTCACAGACAACGAGATGTTGGTTGAAATGATCAGAAAGACAGAGCTGAAGAACTGATCAAAAGTAAGGACACGCACTTTGTCATCTGTCCTTTTGACACCAGGCGTCTGTACGTTTGACGGGAAGGACAAGGCCAGGAGGACATGATGGACAGTGCTTTCTTTTCTTTTCTTTTTTCTTCTCTGGATGGAACACGTGTCCGTGATCACAGTGAGACTCTACAGGTGTCTTCTCCGGAGGACGAGACGTTCAGCTGTTGATTATTGTACAATGAATAAAACCTGGATGAGAAATGGACGAGAGTGACTGTTGTGAAGGAGTTAAACGCTGGTCACGTCCCTTCATCACCAATGGGTGGGGGCTGGGGGGTCAGGGTTAGAGGTGAGGGGTTTCACTGATCAAACTTTCCTTCTACCTGAAAGACATTTCTCTGCTATATTTTCATTCTCGGCCCCAAACGTTTCCCTGTTTTTATTAAACTGTCCAAGTGTCCTCAGCTCAGCTGCAGACCAGTGAGACGCTTTTATTTCTGCCATTGATTCTGATGCTGACAGTCCCTTTGTCTTTGTCCATCCAAGAGGACAAATGGACATTAAGGAGTGTTGACCACGGTGTGTTCTTGGTCTTGTGATTATTCTGTTGTGAACTTCCGGTTGTTTTATGGCAACAACAACAACAACAACCAGGGACTCTTGTCTCTCTCTTGTCTCTCTCTTGTCTCTCTCTTGTCTCTCTCTTGTCTCTCTCTTGTCTCTTCTTCAGTCCGTGTGTGTCTGCGGCCGCTGAGTTGTTGCTGCTGGCGGGACCGCCGCAGTGCTGGAGTTGAACCTCCGCTCACTGCGCCTCCTCGGGGGGTGGGTGGGGGCGGCACTTTGACTGATTTTTACGCATCATTAAAATCAGGGCTTAACTCCCTCCCTCTGCGCCGCCGCCACCGCCGCCTGCGCCGCCTGCGCCGCTGCCGCCGCCGCCAGCCCTCAGTGTCTGGATTTATGTTGTAGATAGATGGGCTTCATGCCACACGTCATTAGCCCACAGGCTGCGAGGTCGACGGTCTGATTCCCACTTTTGGGCCGTGTTTGTTCATCTTCGGAGCGGCTTTTTTTTCTCCTCTGCTTGGATACTACTGACTCGGGCATTGGATATGTGCACACGGGATGATGACAGCGCCTGTTTTCCTCCCCGTAGAAGTAAAATAAAATAGGCTTTCGCGCGCACTGGATTTACTGCTGTCGTTCCATATGAAGAGGTCAAAAGTAAGTGCGTCAGTGTCTGTCCCTGTCTCTCTGTCCCTGTCCCCGTCTGCCTGTCTGTGTTTCTACTTCGGAGAACTAACTGCCTTCGGTCTGTGCCGTCGCGGGGCGCGGGGCGCGGGGCAGCCGGGTTCGCCGTCACAGTGAAGCGGGGAAGTGACTTTAGAACAGGCTCCACCGCCGGTCCTTGTGCCGTGGACAGGGTGTCTCCACCTTGTCCGTCCACTGACACCTGTGCGAACTGTTCGATCTCAGTCGAACTTTCCTCGCGGTGCGGGTCGACGGGACACGTGTCGGTTCGTTGATTTATTATTGTCATTGTTCTGCTTTAGCGCCAGGACTTGACCGCAGCTTTACGACTCCCTCCACCTGTGCAGGTGGTGCAGTCAAAACGAGTGACATCGGCGCAGTAATGCGTACGCGCGGCCCTTGGCGCTCCTTCCTGCGGGCGGCGCCTCGGGCCGCGGCCACAGGTTTCAAGTCTGGACTGAGCGACTGAGCGGTGACTGGTCCAAACCCAGGTCCGTTTCTGAGGGTCTTGGTGTTAGGGTTAGGGATCATTGGGAGTCAGCGTGTGGCCCAGACGAATACATTTCCTATGTTGATGTTCAGATGAAGATGATGGGAATGTCAGTGTCTTTGGAAATCTCGTGAGAACCGCTGAAGTCTCATCAAATAACCTGTTTTTTTACACCACAGTCCAATACGGTTCAGTTTCCCCTCAATGTGTGGCCTCGCAGGGCACTGGAGCAAGGCATTACTGTGGCCTTCAAACATATCCACAGAACACAGAACTCCTTGCAGCTCAGGTTGCCCCTAAATAAACCCCCGTGTGGAGTTCTTTCTTTTCCATATCTCCAGTTGAGGAGCAGGAGTGAAAGGATTTGATCCCGTTTGCGTGTCTGCGCGCACACGCTGGCATCTGGGAATATGTCTTTGAAGTGGAGTCTGGAGGAAGGGAAGGCACTTCTGCATCCCAGCCGCTCCTAATCACATTCCCAGCAGAGTTTCCTTTATGCTCCTCTAATGAAGTTATAGAGCAGAGTCGGGTTAGGGTTAGTCCATCCCAGCTGGATCTTCATCTTGGAACGCTTTGTCTTTTCCACACATTTGCATTTTGGAAGAAATATGAAAATAAAAAAACAATGTTGTTTCAGGAATGTTGTTGTTTTGATAGGGAGGGATGCTACTCTTGTCTCTTATACACATCTAACAACCAGGGACTCTTGTCTCTCTCTTGTTGCTCCTGTACACGATTTATTTGCACCTGCAGGGGGCGCTACACTTCTCATGCCTGTGTACTGCATTGTGGAAAACAGCTCTCTGGCTCAGACCGAGCTCTGCCCCCGTGACTCCTCAGCGCCCCCTCCACCCAAGCAAAGAATGCTGCATGCTTTACTTTTCACAATGGCCCCCGAGTGAGAACCAACTTCAGGGATGGAATCCAAGTGGATTTACTGTGGTTTCCATGTCAGCAGGTCAAACTTTTTAGGAAGGATGAAGTGATCTTCTCTTTGACTTCCTGCTGAGTGGAGCCCATCGCCCTGGTTTCCATTTTTGTTTCTTTTCAGTGGTCAGGAAGGTGAAGCAGAATTGGACGCTGATGATTTAGGTGTCCACATGTCCACATGGTCCGGGCTCAGAGCTGGGCTGTAAATCCACTGGCCGTCTGTTTGCTTAACGGCCGCTCAATTGGCTTCTCGTATGTTGTCTTGGCACCTGGTCTGATCCCGACGACCACGACCACGACCTCGACCACGACCACGACCACGACCACGGCCGCTCACCTTCCCACGTGCACTACAACCTAATTAGAACAAGTCGGGGTCTTTGGAACCTAAGTCTGTTTAGTCATGAGGATCAAATCTAACTGTTGGTGGGTTGGATTTCTGAGACACTTTCAAACCAACGTTGTCTTCTTCTAGTCCAAGTGCAGACCTTGACGTTCCCTTGGAGTTGACAGAAAAACAACCTACTCTAAAGTATTTTGTTCATGTTCCCCCTTCTGTCCAGATCTTCAACGTTGGAATCTTTTCCCTCATATCCTGTCAGATCATATGATCTCACAGGCCAAATATAGTTAAACCACGGGCCAGATTTGGGCCCCAGGCCTTAGCTTGAGACGAGGGAACGTTTTTCACAATGTCGCTGAAACACTCTGTCAACAGACATTTACCAGATGGATGCGTATGTGTGACTCACTGAGTGTTGGCACTAATGCATTTGACTCTTGTCTTAATTAGCCTTTCAATTAGTCATGTGAGCGACACATCCGTCCTCTGAGTCAGAGGAGCGTCTTCACAGCTCGTCTTCGTTCCCGGCGCGATGGAAGATTCTTTTTTGTGGCTGCAACGTGTGGAAAGATGTCGAAATGACAAACACATGTCTCCTCTACTTTAAAAGACTTGTTTGCCTTGGAGGCGTGCAGCGACGGTGGTGGTGGTGGTGATCAGGTGGTGGTGATCAGGTGGTGGTGGTGGTGATCAGGTGGTGGCTACAGACTTTGAACCAATTGTTTTGGAATGATGGTTTCATCGTTCATTTGCTGGGTTAGGATGAAGCTTCACTCACAGGTTTGACTTTAGGAAGTTACAGGAATTTATGGGTCTATCAGGTGAGTTTATGTCAAGGTGTTCACATAAATATGTCAAGCTTTCAGACTTCCTGTAAAACCTGTCGCATGTCAAAAAAAAACTAAAATCATCCCATAATCACAACAATAAAAAGCTCAGAGTGTGGAAACGTGGCATTGTTGCAGGTTAAGGTCTGTCATTGAGGAATCCCTCAGGGTCTTCCCAGCCCAACATCAGATGAATGAGATGAAGGAGAACCTGCCTGAACACATCCAACATTTTTGGATTTCATTGCAGGAAGGTGTTTTTCAAATCTTTTTCTTCTGTTGGAATAAAGGGATAAAGTTTATCTTTAATGATTTTCTAATTCTTTGTGAAAAAAGAAGGCTGACTCAGTACATATTTATATATATATATATATATATATATATGTCGGTTGAGAAGAGTCTGGAGGACATTAATCCTATTGAAGTCCCACGGGACATCCTGGAAAAGCACCATTTTGGTTTAGTCCTCCTTCGTATTGAGACTTAGTTCCAGGTCAGTTCTTCCGTTTTACTACAATGCATTAATAACAGCAGCTTTTTGTCAACATCTGGAGATGAAGTTCACTCTGTGGGAAGAGTGAGGCAGTGACGCGGTGAGACAGACACTTGACTGAGGTCACAGTCAACCAGTCAAGTTGTTGAAGTTAATGGTGAACCATTCATTTTCCAGCCGAGCAGTAGAAGAAAAGTGAAGATGACACAGACAAGATGTTTCACCCTGTTGTGTGCGTTTCCTTCATCTGTTGTTGTGCAGCTTGTGTCCTGTGGTGAAATCTCACTGTTGTCGCCCATCTTTTTTTTTTTTTTTCTTTTCTCTCTTTCTCTTGTGTTCATGGTTTTAAACTTCTCCTCTTTAACACTCACTCTCTCTATTCCACCCATTAATCTGTGTATTTAGGTCATTGTTTCACAGCTGCACTTCCCCATAGTTGGCATATTGTGCTGCACTCAGACACTTATTTGAACTTTTCCTGCCTCTGCTTGTGGAGAATTTTATACTGTGTGTGTATATATATGTGTATATATATACATATATATATGTATATATATATTTATATATATATATATATATATATGGACCAAGTCATCGTCACTGAGAGCTCCTGGAAACATCAGCCACTGCTGCCAGGCATTTCCTGAAATTAAAGTCAATTATATCAAGTTGGTCAGAATATATTGTGCCACACTGGGAACTTTGCTCGAATGGAAATTGTTTCCACATTCGACGGGTTCCACAACAGGATGGTGGGCCCACAGAAGCTCTGGAAACATGACCCGCAGTGAGAGTTGGATCAATGACAACGGGCTTCTCTCTAAATCAGAAGATTTCATTTTGTAGAATCTGTGTTATCCCAATTTCCCGAGGGATCAATAAAGTTCTATCCATCTTTCGATCAGAAGTCTAACGTAGGCCATTCATACCTCAATATCTGGACCAAGTTTGAGGTTTTTTTTCTTCTTCACCCAAGACAAACACAACAACCACATGTTGGTTTTAAAGGACTTTAAAGGTCCAGAGGCCACGACCATGATTTGACCATGACCAGACGTGACTTTTAACCCCGGTCAGTTAAGTGGATGAAGTAAACATCAGGGCTGCAAGGACAACAACAAAGATGTTTCCTCTGCTGTGAGGGAAACCTCTGTTCAAATGGGTTCCCAAAAATCACCTCACCGTCCCCTGTAGTGGTTGTCCCCTCTGAGGGAGCGCTTGCTGTCCCCGCAGAGGACGCGGTGAGAGTCGGGACATTCACCAGGTGTCACGTCCTCACAGAAGCTGATAAATCACAGGTTGGCTGTAAAGGCATAAACCATGTTGTGGGGGTTGTCATGGGTGGATGTAGACCAGGGACGTCAAACCCGTTCCTCAGGCTGCAGGTCTTTGTTCCAACCCATCCAGAGCAAACGAGTTGACCAACGAGTTGACCAACCAGCTGTCTGGAGACGCAGATCAGTTGAAAACCTGCAGCCGCTGAAGATGAATCTGAATGTGACTGCAGCTCATGTAGACGATATAATAATCTGGGACATGTTTGACATGACATGACACTATTTATTTCATTTGGAATGAGAACAAACTCAAACCTGGAACCCTCCAGGTTCAGGTCTGCTCGTCTAACCACTGAGCCACCACTGCTCAAGGTTCGACCACGTGTCAAACACTGACACTACAGTAGAGTGGATCGGATCGGACCAGACCAGACCAGACCAGTCCTGGTAAACCATGAACTGCTGTCCATTTTGCATCATGTACGTTCCTTCAGAACAGAGAGGCCCAGAGTTTTACAGCTAGAACCACAGGGAGGAGAGGAGATGTTGCAGAGGTAGTTGTTGAGGTTGAAGATACTGCTGCGACTCAACAACTTGGCCGAGAGCAGCTTGGGTTCCTCTTCCCTGGAGTCCCTGCTGTTTTCATAACTCTAATTTATTGTATTTTCCTTGTCTGGCCGACACTTTGTCAATATTCAGTACGAAGGCTGCGACATTTGGTTCACACTAATCTTCTTCTCTCTGGGTGTTCTTCTCTGGGCCGTGCTGAGGTCTGCTCTCATTAAAGATCTTTCACTTGCCACAGATGCTTTGTCAAAAAACAAAAACAAATCGTTTTCATATTTCTGCGAATCCGCCTTTTAAAGACTTCACTCTGAGGGCTTTTTTTTTTTTTTAAGACGTGAGTCACAAACGTCTTTGAGGTCCATGTCCATGTGAGACGATGTGAGATGTCGTGCACCAGACTTCAGTGAACAGCAAACTCCCATACATACTGTATACACACACCTCACAGCTGTCCATCTGTCCATCTGTCCGTCTATACATACACATGTGTTTATATGGGTTGAAACTGTCTGTGGGACAACTGGGTTTTGATGCAGTTCTGTGTCCCTGAGTTTCTAACCATCTTCGTCTTCCTTCATGTCCATCGAGGCCAAAAGATCAGATAACCGTCCTTAGACAGAGGGTATTGTCTCTCTGTCTCAGATTCTGTGAACTTCAGGGTTCTCCTCCTTGTCCTTGTCCTGGTCCTGGTCCTGGTCAGGGAGGTTGGCGCCCTCCGGTGGACTGACCACCTGGAAGAAGGTTGAGGAGGGACAGGTACAGGCAGCCGTGGGATTTGGGTGGTGGAGACCCGGCGACAGATAAGGAGATGATGTGGATGGTTGGACGAGACATTTGACAAGTCCATGGACCAGAGGAGGAGCAGGAAGACTCTTATGGTCTGGTCCAACCATCGAACCAATGTTCAGGGTTTCATTGGTCCAAACAACAAAAACCAAACAGACTTTCAACACATGCACTTCACCTGGACTCACACAGAACAGAACAGAACAGGACCAGGACCAGGACCAGGACCAGGACAGATCCAAACAATGATCTCACAAAGACTGAGTGAGGCACAGGGGCATATGGTGTCACCATGGGCACCAGGTGACACCAGTGAGACTAATGACAAAGACACAGGTGACTGTGATGACACTGATTAACCAACACCAGACAACAGCAGGGACAGAGACAGGGACAGGGACAGAGACAGACCTGACAAAAATAGAACTTTGAGAAACAGCAGCAGGACTACAGGACAGGACAGGACAGGACAGGACTGGACTGGACTGGACTGGGTGACATGGTTTAAGTCCAGGTCACTGTGGAGGTTGTTCCAGTCCTCATTCTGGAACCTTGAGGTTGTGGCCAAACCAGAGTGAAGCAGATCTTTAGCTGCTGCTCAGAGAAGTTCTTTTCTTCTGGACCAGCAACAACTGGATGTTTGGATCTAAGTTCTTATCAATCACCATTAGTCTGACCTGGATTAGTTCCTGACAACTGTTGTAAATGATTAGACAGTCAGAAGCTGAGAAGTTCACCCAGGATTCCTTATATATACCTTTAGAAAGCGTGTGTTTTTTTTTTTTTTCTTCTTCAGTCCTGGTGATAAACGT
>JAFBJS010000817.1:414601-517608 GCA_016785265.1 Paraplagusia blochii
CCCAGTCCATAGTTGGTTGTGGAAGCCCCCCGACGAACTGCCCCAGCGCCACACTCTCCAGCATCCGCGCCTCGCCTGCTGAGTCCCCCGGCTGCAGCCACCTGGTGGCTGAATCCCGCAACTGCTGGGCAAAGGTGAAGGGGCGGTCCGCCTCTCCCATCCTCGCTCCTCGAAAACGGCGTCGGTGGTCTTCGGGGGAATAACCCAGGCGATCCAGAACTGCCCTCCTGACGTCCTGGTAACTCCCCCTGGTGGCCGCCGGCAGGGCCAACGCCGCAGTCTGAGCGTCTCCGGAGAGCAGCGGCAGCAGACGAATCGCCCACTGCTCCTCTGGCCAGCCACACGCCGCTGCAGTCAAGGCAAAGGCATCCAGGTATGACTGAGGGTCATCCGTCGCCGTCATCCTTTGGAGGGCCATGCCATATAGTGAGACCCCTGCTGTTGGAGAGGACGTCCAGCGGGACAGCTGCTGAGCAAGGACTCCGAGCTGTGCGCGCACCTCTTCCACCTGCTGCTGATGACCCACCACCTGGTCCCGGTGCATGGCCACAACTTCTCCCATCATCTGTGTCAAAATTTCTAATTGTCTTTCTGTCATGGTGTTCAGGCTAGTTGGGCGCCAATTGTGGTAGTCTGTGAGCTGTCTCTTATACACATCTAGATGTGTATAAGAGACAGTACACACACACACACACACAGTACGGTCTGGTTCAGCGGGCTTGGCGTCTCAGTCTCTCAGTCTCTCTCCTCCTGTGAACCCGGCTCCTACTTATCACAGGAGAGAAACAATTAGTGGAACCGTCACCACCTGTGCACAGTGCAGCATCAGCCTCGCCACTCACCTGCTCTCTCGGCTGCAGCTGATCGCTAACCACTGCCCCGCCCTCACAGCCCTCCACAACCTTGCACCCCCATATTTGTCTGAACTCCTCCACTGCCATGCCCCCACACGACGACTACGCTCTGACTACGCCAACCTCCTTGAATCCATCACTAAAACCAAATACAAATCAATTGGAGACAGAGCCTTTGCCCTCTGGAACTACCTGCCTCTGGCCAGCCACAACTTGGACAATCTATCCTCCAAGAGCCGTTTAAAGAACCATTGACTTAAAACTGCATTTCACAACTGACTCCCGCCAACTCCCAATGTTTTTTGCGTGTGTGTATTTAAAGCGTCTTTGAGTAGCATGAAAAGCGCTATAAGAAAACTGATGTATTATTATTGTTATTATTTTATTGGTCAGAAAACAGTGACCTTTTCTCTGATGGGTCAAGTACTTCATGATTCTGCTGTGATTAAACAAAGGTCATTTATCTGGCCTGTGATTGGTAAAGGACTAACCCTCTGTTTAGCCAAAGATCCCTGATCCCCCTTTGAATGATAAGCGACCATGGAGCTGTAAAAAATCTGTGAAAAATCATTCATAGAGCTGTCCTGTGATTGCTTTGAGAATACTGATCTGCATTTGATTGCTCAAAGATAGGGATATCCGATATGACATTTACTGATACCGATATTGCCCAAACACTTAATTTTCGATGCCGATATGAACCGATACCAATATAGGCAGCTAATTTCCCCTGAATTAGTGTGATAATAGACTAAATGCATTCTATATATAACCGTGTACAACATAAACACACTACTTCAATATAAGTTATGAAAAAATTACATTTATTTTTTACCATTCTGTCTGAAACAATCCTATGATAATTTGTGCAGCATTTGATGTAAACAAGAAATGTCTAGTGTTGGACAGAATAACTTTCCAAAAACATTGATTAACATTAACAACCAGGCTCATTCAGCCCTCAAAACAATAGGCAATATAAATGGGCACAGATAGAAACAGCTGCAGTATAAGTATGATTAAAAAGCCCTCTTTAATGAGAGGCAAAGCATTTTAGCTACGTCACAATGTAAACAACTCTTCTCCTTGATTACATGAGAGAACACCGAACGGCGTTTCACGGCAAATGTCACGATTAGTCATGACATAGAATACGGCTGGTTCTCCAGCACGTTGAACTCTGTGAAGTTTGGATGATTTTTTTTTGCTCTTCTTTGTTTAAGTCTTTTGCTCTTGTCTGTTCTTTACCATATTTAACTGAGTCTTTGGGAGAGAGAGAGACAGCTGCTGCTGCTGCTGTGTTGTTGTCGTTTCACTGAGTCCATTCCGTGTTGTTTTTCTTTACTTTCCTCCACTCTCACATGACCAGCTCCTTGCAGTCATTAAGAATTACAGTTTTCTATACACAAAAAACTCCAGACCATAGACATTTACTGTAGCATATTCAGGACAGATCTATTGTGGGTCTGCAGAGAAGCTTCAACCATTATCTCCACACAAGAAGAACCTACTCAGAGATAAACACTCTGAGCCGTCTCGGTGCTCAGATGGTCCTCGGAGACTCAGCTGAGTCACAGGACTGAGGGAAGATGTCCCCAGGCAGTCAATGTGAAAGAAAGGGACAAAACGGCTACTGTTGAAGTGTTGATTACAGCGAGCAGTCTTCCCAAGCACTTGTCCTCCGTCCACACAGATCGTTGTGTGTCTCACTACCTGGAAGAGGACAGTCTTCTTTTTTTAGGGGACAATTGACAGTTGCGGTTGCTTCGAGCTGGGATTAGATCAGAGCGGACCGGTCATAATGAGCGACAGTAGCTGTTGGTGAATGTCCAAATGTCTCAATGTTTGTTTCCTTCTGTTCTCTGTCTGTCTGTCAATCCTCCACCAGAGTCAACCAGTCCTGCCACACCAGACCTGGTGTATTCAGCCGCCGGCAACGAGACGTGTAAGTCCTCACATGAATGGAGCCACTGGTGCTTTCACGTGGTTACAGTGTTGACTCAGTTTGAGGTGTAAAATGTCACTCAGTCAGTGGTTGTCCTCCGTGTCTGTGTCTCGCTCTGCTCTGCACAGCAACAGAAGAAAGACGATGGATGTCTGAGGCGGTGGAGCTGTCTCTTATACACATCTAGATGTGTATAAGAGACAGGAAACGTCGCGATCGTGCGTTGATTATTGAGTAGGTAACGAAGAAGGAAAGAGACGAGCTGTGCTCTGTGTGGCTACAGATGAACCTTTCATCAAATCTGTCTGTCCAAACGTCGTCTTTGACCAGAGTCTGTCAGGACAAAGACAGTTATTAGTCCTTTCAGCTCCACAAGTGTGGACTGACACTGTCTCCCCTTCAAGTGGGGGGACAATATTATACAGTGATATGTAGAGGGAACAGACAGCGTCCCTCTGAAAGACGCCTCCAGGACCTCAGCCACAGATAGGGTTCCATCATCAGTTGACGTGTGAGGAAGAGCAGGTGGACAAATGAAACCATGAGGCTAAAACACAACCAGTGGATTCCACTGAGATGATTGACTGGAGATCTTCTCCAGGTGGAGTTGACCTGACACTTGTTGTTGTTGTTTGCTCCTCAGATTTGGATACGTGTCTGTGTCTATTTACTGCTTTACTTCATCACGCTTGAAGTTCACTCGAGTAAATTTGACGTCAACCCAGTGACAGATGACATCACCACGCTTGCTGTTTTGGTGAGAAGGTTTTTGTTTCAGAGACACAAAACATTTGCATGAACCGGACTCTGTAACACGTTGTGTGTGTTTTTTTTTTCCAGAGACATAACATTCCAGAAGATTATAAAATTCCTGTTCGTTACGTTCCAGAGGAAGAGGTAAAAAAGCATCACCTTCATGGAATCAACGAACGAACGATGGCCGGAGTCGTGACCGCTGGGACGGATAGTAGGGCTGTGTCCTCTTCTCACCCAGCCCTGTCTCTGTCTCTGTCTCTGTCTAGGGTGTGATGTGTTGGGTGAAATTAAACGTCTACTACTTGGAGGAGAGTTTGACAGATTTATCCCAAAAGTTTGGAAACATTTCAACCAACAGAAAAGACATCAGTATCTTCATCCAAATGCTCCAAGAACTGAGGCTCAACATGGGCTCCTTGGTGAGTAGAAGAACTGACTGGACTGGAGTTCCACTGAGTCCACACTGGGGGAAACCAGTGTACAGGGATGGATCTACTGCACATGGAGGTTCTAACGTCCTTCTCTGTCTTCTGTGTTGTCCTGCAGGAGCCCATCATGTTTGAATTCCAATGCCACTACAGGGAAGAGAAGTGGAAGACGGCACGATACTTTGACTTTGTCAAGAAGTTCCTTTTAGCTGCACAGAGCAGAGAAGACTCTGACGACTGCAGTCCCCGTCCCTGTCTCACCACACCGTACAGAGCAGCAGAAGGACATTCAGAAGGTACTTGAAAGATGATCATTTTAATGAGGTTCATGAAAACACGTCCTCCTGTGTCAACCTGGAGGACGTTTGACCACGAGCCAGTGTCTCTGTCCCACAGAGACGATGACAACAGTATGAGCCCATAACCCCATAGATCCCTGAGGAATCAGTGAGTGATTCCCCATCATGACAGATGACAGGTCTGTTGGACTCATGATGTCCATGACGAGAAGAAGCTTCCACAGACGCTCCGTTTTAAGGAGACTCGGACTAAACCTCTTTCCTGGTCTCTGGTGGAAAAGTGTGGACAACTGTGTTGCAGTTTCAGGGTTTATTGTTGCAAGTGTCTGAAATTGCCGCTGCTTTTCTCTTTGGTCTTTTGAAAATGGGTTCCATTCAGGACAGATCTATTGTGGGTCTGCAGAGAAGCTTGAACCATTATCTCCACACAAGAAGAACCTACTCAGAGATAAACACTCTGAGCCGTCTCGGTGCTCAGATGGTCCTCGGAGACTCAGCTGAGTCACAGGACTGAGGGAAGATGTCCCCAGGCAGTCAATGTGAAAGAAAGGGACAAAACGGCTACTGTTGAAGTGTTGATTACAGCGAGCAGTCTTCCCAAGCACTTGTCCTCCGTCCACACAGATCGTTGTGTGTCTCACTACCTGGAAGAGGACAGTCTTCTTTTTTTAGGGGACAATTGACAGTTGCGGTTGCTTCGAGCTGGGATTAGATCAGAGCGGACCGGTCATAATGAGCGACAGTAGCTGTTGGTGAATGTCCAAATGTCTCAATGTTTGTTTCCTTCTGTTCTCTGTCTGTCTGTCAATCCTCCACCAGAGTCAACCAGTCCTGCCACACCAGACCTGGTGTATTCAGCCGCCGGCAACGAGACGTGTAAGTCCTCACATGAATGGAGCCACTGGTGCTTTCACGTGGTTACAGTGTTGACTCAGTTTGAGGTGTAAAATGTCAATCAGTCAGTGGTTGTCCTCCGTGTCTGTGTCTCGCTCTGCTCTGCACAGCAACAGAAGAAAGACGATGGATGTCTGAGGCGGTGGAGCGAAGCCTCCTGTCTTTATTGCTGGTTCCACTCCTAGGCCTCGTATGTTTGATCGTGTGGAAGGTGAGTTGACCTTTGAACTGTACATCCAGAGATATGACTCTGTTTGTCGGCGCCGCCTCGTAGCTCTTTCATCTGAGGAATTTATGACGGCCGCAGCAGATGCAACAGTCTTCCGCCTTCAACGGTCACTTTCTTTTCCCGATGACAGATCCGATCACGGAGGAATCGGGAGGAGGTGGAACAGAATCCTGCAGCCAACAGACTGTACTCAGAACCAGAGTGGGCCTTACCTCCACTGGACCAAACCACGGAGAAGTAAGAAACGGCTCCTTTTTCAAAAAGTCACTGGGTGGAAATAAAAATAAACGCCTTGGTATCGCAGAGGTGGAGGAGGAGGAGGAGGAGGAGGAGGAGGAGGCGGAGGAGTCACGACGGGCACAGAGTAAATGATTGAGCCACGATTGAAGATTTGACTTTTTCAACATTGATCTCAACTTTTATCAACAACAACAACTGAAAACAAACCTTTAATTTCAGTGCAAACCTTTCATTCGCCTCATCAATCAATCAATCAATCAATCAATCAAGGACTTTTATGAAACATTAGCGTTTGGGCTGCACCTACTGAGTCCATGAAGTCACTGCCAGGAGAATTCCTCCTCCTCCTCCGTCAACACACTCCTCTGACCAAACTGTGTTGAGGGTGAGGGTGAGGGTGAGGGTGAGGGTGAGGGTGGCTCTCAACGGAAGTGACTCTTCTTGTTGAATTGTTTGTTTCTGTCCAATTACAGGAACAAGTTGAAGGTGGTTGCCACAGTGTAACTCCGCCCCTCCGCTCCATGTTTCACCGAGTCCTTGGTGAGATTCTCACACGGTCTGACACAGGTGGGTGAAAAGGTGAAGCGCTGCCTCCCGCTGAGCTCTCCTCTTCTGGGCTGTGACTCCTCAGGACTCTGCTCCAAACAAACACCAGGCTGAATCCACGTCTCCGAGATCCAAGGGAGGATGACCACCCACCAGAAGACCGGACCGGACCGGACCGGAGCAGACCAGTGTCCTCTGGTGAAATCACGCCTGCATCAAACCATATGGATAAGATTGCCTTTCATGTATGACTGCATTTACCAAACGCATGCTTTTGAAAGAAAGAAAACAGATATACATATATATATATATATATATATATATATTTATATAGTCTATATATATATATATATAATATATATAATATATAATATATATATATATATAGAGAGAGAGAGAGATGAATAAATCCAGAAACTGTGCGGGATTTGGAAGAGCGACTATCCCCTGTTCCACACCTCCACCTGAGGTTCCTGCTCATCACCCACCAGACCACCACCACCACCTGCTGCTGCTTCATCAGTTCTCAAGGGGAAAATGCTCCAGATGACAAAGCAGATCATTGAGGAGATCCGCTGAGGAGGTCCACGTGTCAACCAGGCTCGCCGCCTCTGACATTTTCCCCAAATTAGGTCGTCCTGCTGCAACTGACACTGACACTGACACTGACGCAGGACGGACACACACACACACACACACACACACACACTCACACACACACACTCACACAGGTGTGTTCTATGTACGTGGCTCGTTGTATTTCTCTTCATGCTGGGTTTCGTGCCTTGATTGACTGGTGCGAGGACGTCGGCGTGGACCCGTCAAAGAGCCTGTGTTTCTGTGGTCACAGACAGCGGAGAGATTGTCACCAAGAAAATAAAGTTTAGCAAAAGGAAATCTCTCTCTGTCCGTCTGCATCTGCGTCTGCGTCTGCGTCTGCGTCTCTGTCTGTCTCTGTCTCTGTCTCTGGCCTGTTTAGATCTCCTTCTGACAGTCTGGTCAGCTCGACCTTCGCTCACTCGTGTGAAGGCCGTGTTTCTGGACCAGCATGTGAACTTTCTCACCACACACGACACACAAACTCACAACCTTTAGGAAACACGTCACCTGGGAACTACTGTGCTTGTTTTATGTGAATATGGGAAAATAGGTGGGGACTTTTCTTAGAAGAGTATATTGTTCTTAATAAATGAAATGTGTGTACAAATGAAATAAAAGTATAAAACGTTGAGACTCCGCACGTCTGGCACAAAACTGCAGGGTTTTTATTATTATTATTATTATTATTTTCTGTTCTTCATGGCGAGACGACTTTTTTCATCCCCGACTGATCTGCAGAATTGGCCGAGTGAAGGAAATCTGAGATCTGAGATGTGAGACCATCTCCTGTCTCCTGTCTCCTGTCTCCTGGACAGTGAAGCAACAAAGCACCTGTCACCAACTCACCGTCCAAAAACAACTGCAGACACAAAAGGAAGAGACGACATCACAAACTGAAGCAGGTCCAGGCCGTGACATATATATATATATATATACACATACATATATACAGTATATATATATATATATATATATATATATATGTGTGTTGGTGTATATATAATAGAGAAGCCCCCTTTTTGTGCCTGTCTATATCTAAGTCTGCATGATCACAGATGGCAGCGTTGGTGGGCGATGTGTAGCTGAGGTTGTGTGGTCTGAGAGGACGGATGGACGGGTGGACGGGTGGATGGGTGGGTGGAGTGAGCTGAACTAACCCACTCACATGGTTCCGTCTGGGTGCCAAGTACAAGCAGATGTAATTATTGCCCAGTTGGTCAACTGGGTCAACTCTCTGACAACTGTGTTCTGTATTTTTGTATAAATGTAAACAAACGTACGAGATATAAATAAAGTCCATTTATCCAACCCTTGGTTTGGTTGATTTGTTGTCCAGTATTGGGCAGAGACAGGGTCCACCCTCTGTTCTCTCAGAGTAGAGTCCAACAATTCAAGTCACCACAGAACCTTTGTCCAAACTCGAGGTTATTTTGTTTGTGTAAGTGTTGAGTTTAGAAAAGGCAAAAATAATTTGACGACGACGTCAACAAGGCAGAAGTGAGAGGTCTGATCCAAAACATAGTTTTCTTCTCTCCCAGGAAGATCTCGCTCTGCTCCAAAGACAACTTGGACGAAGGTCTTGGTGAAAGCCAACAGAGAATCCCTCAAGTCATGAACAAATAGTCTCAGGGCTCAGTTGTCTCACTCTTCGCTGACTATGAACTTTAATATTCCCTCTGTGACCCAATTCAACACCGAGATAAGGTCGGAGCCAAAACCTACAACGACGGTGACTGCAGGTCAGAAGATGTGCTTTGGACCAGCGCCGACGCTCTCAGTCATTGCTGAGGAACTCCAGGTCTCACCTCCAGTGCCATTTGGGTGGCTGTGGTGGAGACTGCAACCTGGGAGTGATGCTGCTGCTACTAATGCTGCTGCTGCTGCTGCTGCGGAGCGGATAAAGGTGGATCTCCGGGCTCTACTGTATGTTCTGGACTTGTGGGTCTCGTCCGTTTTTGTGTTTTTCATTTTTACACAGAAGCTCTGTGTGTTCTGTATCTGTGTTTTCTTTGGCTGCGGTGAGAATCCCAGGCCTGTGGGAGGTTTGTCAGAAATACATTTGTCTGGTTCTGTGTCGGAGCCAAGGCCTCGTATCTGTCAACAACAGGAAGAGCTGCCGCCATTGTCCTCCGACATTACTGCTTAATGAATGTGCAACCGTGCGTGTGTGACGGAGCAGAGTCGGAGGGGCGCGGGGCGCGGGGGGGTCGTGGCCTACAGTATATGCAGCCCATGTGTGTCTCCAGAACCCAGGAGAACCAAGATGATCGGGTTGACAGATCAGGGTTCGGGAAACCTCTAATGCAACTAATGTTTGACCGCAGCTGTACTCTACGTAAACGTCTTTGTCTTCTTGTCCCAAACCTGTCCACAGGTGGAGCCACAGTTCATGGACCTTCAACACCACAGACTGGATCTAAGGTCACTGCATTTGACAGAGTATCCACTGCACAAGCCCCAAAAAAAAATACACATCTCTGAGTCACAGCATCCACAGAATGAAAAAAGGACGACTTACAAGAGTAGAGCGCCACCTAAAGGCTGCCCCCAAATGGGGGCAATAGTGTGACCTACAGTCTGGGAAGAAATGTGCGGTGGACGTGTGGTCCAGAAACTGTCATGGTTTACACTGAGCAACCGCTGGGATCGGCTGTGGACCCAGGTGGACCCAGGTGGACCCAGGTGGACCCAGGTGGACCCAGGTGGCCCCAGGTGGTTGAAGCTCTTCTATAACATGAACATGGTCCACATCAAAACAAACGTTCAATTCAACCTGAAAGTCGTTTCCTCCAAACGGAGGAATTGAACAAACGTTCAATTCAACATTTGGGAGACAGATGAGAAAACTCTGATTTTCCATAGGTTCTAGCATGTGGTGTTTTGAGAAGATCATTGTCCAGCGGCAGCAGCAGCAGCAGCAGCAGCAGCAGCAGCAGCAGCAGCAGCAGCAGCAGCAGCAGCAGCAGCAGCAGCAGCATGGCTCTTCTGCGTTCCCATCCTTGGAGTGGGACGGTTCCCAGCTGCACAAACTCAAGGAGGAAGGACCTTCTTTTGTTTTTGTGACTGTGAGCCAGCTGAACTTAGATCAGTGTGCTGGGTGGATCGGTCCCTCATGAATGTGGCCGGGACATTTGTTTTTCATTTATTCATGAAAAAAGAAGAAGAAGAAGAAGAATGATGATGATGATGATGATGATGATGATGATGGTGATGATGATGGTCCTCAGTGGCCGACCAACCAGTTCACAGGAGGAACTGGAAGCAAACGCTGCTTGAAGGGAAGTTCTTTTAAAAACAACATTGGAGGTGAATGTGATTCCAGTCTAAATCCAAGTGTTGAAAGTCTGGCACAGATTATTAATCCTAATCTGATTCAAATGGCTCCATCATGTGGGTGGAGGTGAGGAAAAGACCCCCTCCCCGAGGCCTCTGCTCTCCCCCATCCACTTCAGCAAACTATCCATATGATCAGTCGTGATCTTCAGACAGACTTGGTCTGTTTCCCTCACTGCTGCCACCTTCAGACTGGCTGTTGTTACTACGTGTCTCGGTCCTGTTGTAGCTCAAGGACCTGGACTCCAACACATGTTCACCAGGTGGAGATCTGCTGACTCATCAGAACATCCTAATTGTGTGTCATCTTGAGTTTTTCATTTTTTCCCCCATGAGTCAAACTCAGGCCCGGGGACCAAGTCTGGTCCACAGTCCCACGTCAAGATAGTGCATGAAGAAAGGAGCTGAAAGACTAGAGACTGGAGACAGAAGAAATCCAACAACTGTGGACTCTCGGTTTGTTGATTTATCCAACTGTGGATCTGAGTTGAACAATCTTCTCAGCTGAGAACATCTGAGAGCAGGACTGGGCTGAAACACACACACACAGAGAAGAGAGAGAAGAGAATCTCTGGTTTCTTGAATTCATCCCAAAGCTCTTTCGTCACAAACCTTTATTTCTCTCCGGCTCCGCCCACTCTGTTGGTGGGTGGGTGTGGGAATCAGCACAGGACCCTAGTCACAGGTCAGGGGCTCTAGGGTTACTAAAAGCCCACAGCGTAGCCTCTGTGGTGATCCACTGCTCCACTGCCTTTATGGCGCTCCTCCCTACGGCCGGAGGAGAATGCCGCCGCCCCCCTCCCCCCTCAGGTGTCCAGCCCGCTCCCGTGAGGACGTAACAGGAGGCTTATCAGCACGCTGGGCTGTGCTGTAATACTCCTGTGAAAGGCCTTTCAGGCCACCTCTCAATATTGATTTTTCTGGGCAGAAGGAAAATCGAGAAGACAGACCGACCCCCCCCCCCCCCCCCCAACAAACGCCTCCCCCCCTCCCCCAACACCACAGCGTCAGAGAGGACAGGAATAGAGGAGAAGAAACAGAAACAAAAGTGGAGGATTCTAAGGACAGAGGTTCTCCTGTAAGTCATTTAGTCAGTTATTTAAGGGGGGGGGGGGGTGACTCAGTGTCCCACAGGTGAACTCCTCCTCCTCCTCCTCCTCCTCCTCCTCCTCATCGTCCATGTGTCTTGAATTCTGCACTTATCTGATTACAATCCTTGTCCTCGAGAGGGACAGGACAGGAGAACATCACCGCTGTGGGTTGACATCAGCTGTTACTGTCATCACACACACACACACACACACACACACACGGTCACTGTCATCACACACACACACACACACACACACACACACACACACACGGTCACTGTCATCACACACACACACACACAGACACACACTCATGCAACAGTGCAAGAAAAACTTCATGGCAGAAAAAATGGAGGAAAGTTTCTATGAGACACAGAATCTTTTCTCCCAACGTGTGAGTCACTGGAGGGACCGGGGGGGACAGATGGACGAACAGCAGAGAGGACTTTGAATCACCTGCGTAGGAGGAGGATGTGACTTGGGGGAGGAGAGGGGAGGAGAGGAGAGGAGGAGCAGCGATGCTCTGTGTCACCTTGGTGCAGAGAGGAAGTGAGCGGCGTCATTTGATCTGAGGTCAGCCTTGTGTGGTGTTGCTGTGACTCAGTGGACGCGGAACTGGCCGGACAGATCTGCTGGAGGAGGAGTCACTGATGAGCAGCCCGGGCCCCCACACCAGGACTGAGAACTGGGGGGTGGGGGACGCACTGGTGAAACGAGGTCTTCTTGAAACAGCTGCCAAAATCAAAGGAGCTCCTCTGATGTGGAGCTGATGTTCTGATGTTCTGATGTTCTGATGTTCTAAGCAGATCAATCACTGGGCCAAATCCACTGTCTCCGCCCAAGGCACAAAAGGACATGGTTGGGTGTTTCCATATTCTCTGGACTTCCCTTTTCATCCGGCCTTTCAAAAGAGAAACTCGATAACGCTGAAAGGAAACGGACAAAACAGGAGGACAAAGGACGCCTTCGTCTTTTGGTTTTATGACACGAAAGACACCTGTTCTTTCTCAGATGCTGCACAAAAATGAGAAAATAATCCTGTAGATAAGAACATCATCATCATCTGACCAAGGGACTAAGACTGTGCTCACGTCTGACACCTTCATGCCAAGTACAGAAGGTCTGAAAGAAAGAGAGAATCTGAACCAAGTCATCAGTTTGAGGTCATCCAACAGTCCAACATTGTCCCCTTCCCTCAGACCTGGGTCAGAATCAGGGCCTCGAGGAAGAAACAGTGTTTTAACATTCCCGGTTTTTGGTTGCACCATAAAAATTGATGTTCCTGAACTGAAGGACACCATGAGCGAACCTCATGGTGTCCTTGTAGACCACCACAGACTGTAGGAGAGCGGTGACCATCACAGGACCTTAGAAGAACCAGGAAAAGCCAGTCCTGCCATGAATTGAAGACAAGCCTTTCTGGTCTGGATGACAACGACAATGAAGACGTTTCCAAACTCAGCATCTGTGAAACTGGATGCTTTGTTTTTTTCCAGATGTTTCTCCACAGAAGATTCTTCTCAAACACTCACACCTTCTACAACAAGGGAGAACAAACCAAAGCCCCTTGAAGTCAGGAGAAGCTGTGTGTTCTGGCCGAGACAGGGACAGTGCTTCACCCAGACGTCCATCAACGTCCTCCTCTTTTCGACTTTTCAACTCCCTAACACTTTCCAAACACTGGTCCACCTTCTGAGCAGCTGCATGAAAGATGATGTCTAGAACATGACACCAACAGACAGTACAGACGTACAACGTTCTCACATGGACTCTCCACTTCCACAGGGTCCACCACTGACCTGTAGTTCCTAGGACACAGGTCAGTGCTTGGACATGAAGGCTGTCACTAAGTCCCTGAACTGGAGCCTTCACCCAAGAGTTCAATCCAATGGATCTGTCCGTGGATCTCTGTCCCATGGTCAGTGTCTCTGTCCGTGGTGTGAACCCCAGGGTTCTCCTCCTGGTCCAGATCCAATCCCAGTCAAGGAGGTCAGCTCTTCCAGCTGGAGGAAGGTTGAGGAGGGACTGGTTTGGTGATGGAGAAGAGGATGAAGATCACTACATTGGCCGACTGTTGCCTGGGTCTGGTCTTCAACACCGGTGGACTGAGAAAATGTTGGACTTCCAGAAATGATTGACAGTAGAAACAGGCGTCTCTTTCAAAGACATGTCCTCTCAACAAATTCCACAGATTCCTTCTCTGTGTTTCTTCAATAACAAGGTCAAATGAAAAACAAGAAAAGCTTCCAAAACCATCAAAAACAGAGCGAGCGGTGAAGGACCAATGAGATAAGATTTGTCCATGAGCCGTTACCGGTCCAACATTGACAAATGTACGTGAATTCGCTCCAGTCCAACGCATTTAGCGTCTCACTGTTTCTATGGCAGTGAGACTGTGAACGGCAGAGACGAGTCTTGTCCTCAGGTTTTAGGACATAATATGATCAGCAGCTCTGTTGTAGAGTACGGTACAGTACGGTACGGTTCAGATTATGGCGGCGTCAACATTGATTGTGGAACACAAACTCAGAGCAGGAGGTTTTAGAATAAAACATGTCCAATAAATATAACATATATATATATATATAACATCTCACTGCTTTGGACACGTGATCAATATATTTTCTAGAACCTGGAACCTGGTTTCAGTCAAGGTTGAAATCCTTTATCTGCAGGACAGTTTCCCTCCTGAGGCTCCAGGTTCTTCTGTCTGAATGAAGCGCTAACGAGACAATCACACCTGAAGTTTCCACCTGACCAAGGCCTGGCCCTGTGGTTGGCCAACGCTGTGTCAGGTTCATATGTTTGCTGCTTTCACAGACCTAAACAGGAGGACGTTCTGCCTGCGTCTGTGTCCTCCACGGACATTCACTCTCTCAGGTTTTATTGGCTCCATCCACTTCTCCCAGACGAGTGCAGCTGCTGCTGCTGCTGCTGCTGCTGCTGCTGCTGCTGCGACAAACAGGCGTCGCAGGAGAGAATCCTCCACATTTTCACTCAGTGCCAACGTAATGTGTGCAAACAGCACTGAGAGGTCGACAGTAACCATGGACGCCTGAGGCGTCGGTGCCTCAAAGTGAAATTCCAGGGCCTCATTCTGGGACTGGGACACACACACACACACACACCTGTCTCTTATACACATCTAGATGTGTATAAGAGACAGCACACACACACACACACACACACACACACACACACACACAGCCTCGGGCTGTTGTGGTTCTGAGGAGAAGAAACTGGTGCCATCGCCTCGAGTGAAATCCAATCTAATCCATTTATTGAGCGACTGTTTATGTGAAGATGCAAAGTTGTCAGTTTGACGGTAACAACAGTTTGTGTTGAATCTGGACAAACGGGAGCAGGAGTTGACTTGGCAGAGTCACACGTTAGAATGCGTCAGTCAATAAACTGCATCAGAGCAGAACAAAGGGAAGAAGGAACTCGCAAGGAAATCCTTTGTTCTTCAATGGAACGGACAAAAAGTGTCGCTGAAGACATGGACCACACGGTGTCCACACGGTTGGACCCAAACGCCGCACTGCAGGCGGTGTTTGCTGTAGGAACTTCATCATTCACCTCCTCATCAACGTGCACGACTCAAAACAACCATCTGGAGCAGGGGTGTCAAACTGGGCCGCTGTGGCTGCAGGTTTTTGTTCCAACCAACCAGCACCAACACCTGAGTTGAATTTTCAATCAACTGATCTGAGTCTCCAGACGGCTGATTGGTCAACTAGTTTGCACTGGAGAGGTTGGAACGAAGACCTGCAGCCACACGGGCCCTTTGTGGATCCAGTTTGACACCCTGATCTGGAGTGTATTGTCTAAGAATTTCCCAAGGCTGGAACAGACAGGACAGGACAGGACCAGACCAGACACTGACCCCACGAAGACTGAGTGAGGGGGAGGGGTTTATATCTCCAGGACACCAGGTGACACGAGCGAGACTAGTGACGGAGACACAGGTGAGTGACATCACACTGATGACCAGACAAAGGAGACATAATGGTGGTGTTTGGCTTTGATACCAGCTGAGGACCCCACCCAAAGGTAAGAACCCCCACCACCCCCCAAGACTCCTTCTTCAACATCTAGAACCTGCTAAAAGACCTCCGCTCTTCTTCCCAAATCCCAGCATACATGTTATTTAATGATGTCCAGGCTGAGAAGCTCCTGCAGTTCTGGTCGTCAAATTTAAATCAAGTATTTTTCGAAAGATTTTTATTTCACAGTTGAACAACAGGAAATCATCATCAACCTGATCAGGACAGATTCAGTTTTTATCTGTGAGAATCCACTGAACTCTGATGAGCCGTGACCTCATGAGGACCGGGTCAGAAGGAGCAGAGGAGGAGGAGCAGGAGCAGGAGCAGGAGAGCAGGGAGAGGGACAGGGGAAAAGAACAGCGTACCTGCAGACTGGTCACCTTTAGGAGGACCAGGTCTGGGAGGAGGGGGTCAGGTTGAGGTTGACTCATGTCAGGGAGGTTCTCTTATGAAACCATCATCTGTGCAACTATGTGCCAGTTCTGCTCCTGTTTCACGGGTTGGTGTGGGTCTGACTGGGCCCTGGGGAGGTGTCGTCCTCTGGGTTCTGTTGGGGAGGTGTCGTCCTCTGGGTTCTGTTGGGGAGGTGTCGTCCTCGCTGGTTTTCCCTGATGGTTGATTGGTCGTGGAAATAAAGTAGCCTGCGTCCATTGTTCAGGATCTTGTCCTCTGTCGGTGTGGGGGTCCGTGAGGGGAGGGGCCATAAACTGTGTAACGCACATTGTAAACAAAATGGACGGTGGTGTAATCGTCGATCCTGGCTGCGACTGGCCGCCAGATGATGTCGTCATCGTCATTAATGAGACGAGGAGGTGGGAGCAGAGGACGCGGTGTTGACTGGTGACATGAAGACAAGGCCGTGGTCATGTGAACTGTCTCATTGAAGCCTGAAGTGATAAAGTCATGGGTTCTTGAAATAAACAAGTTATCATTGTTATTGGTTGATTAGATGACACTTCCATAAACAACATACCACAAGTTAACAAGGAAAATCAAGTTACGTCCAGCAGCTGCTGATCTCAAGGATTCTGGAGGCACCATGAGACTCCACCGCTTCTCCACCTCAGCAGCTGTTTACAACATCCATGCGACACAATAGGAGGTGGGAATGGGAAATGCCAACCCCCCCCCACACACGTCTGTTTGGGGAAAGGGTATAATTAGCTACGGGTCCTTGGACTGGGCTAAAACTGGACCCAAGGACAGGAAATCATGTCCAGTGTTTGTTCCGTGGTTACTTAGATCTTCTGCTCAGGCCAGTGACTGATGGTGGTGATCTTGTGGACCCTGCTATTGGACACACACACATGTCGTCCTGAGGTCAAGACACTAGGACCTCATGGGCAAAACCCAGGTATCATCATCTGGAGTCTCCTGTGGGAGGTGTGTCCACACACAAGGAGTGTTGTGGAGCCTCATCTATCACGGTCAATGGCTGTTTAATGTACGGATTTGTATGGAGACACCAGAGCTGCAAGAAGATCAGCAAAGAACCCCAGAGCCCCAGATCATCTGCTGACCATCACCTGGACACCACATCTGCCCCATGAAAGAAGACAACAAAGAGCGCTCCCTGTCCATTAGACGGAATGAGACAACAACCTCCTGGAAAATGAGATTAGGGAAAAGTCAGCAGCTCCATCACAGGGACAACAGGGTCAATAAAGCAGGTTAGAACCTTTTTGAAGATCAGAGTTAAAGGACTTGGATCCACCTGATCCACATCAAAAACACTGTCCACCCTGAACCCTGGAGACGAGACAAAGGGAGTCACACGTCACAGGAAATGAGACACTGTGTGAATCAGAGATGTGAGACATTTTGTGCCACAGCAGCCTCTCAGCAGACACTGTTATCAAAAAGAAATAGCAGCCAAGAGCTCCCAGAACTTCTCCCCTGGTCTCCTGCGTCCTCCACACTCACATCCTGCTCCTGCTCAGTCTGCTGCGTTGAAGTGGTCTCCAGCTCTTCCATAACTGAATCCCAGGTCTGCTCCTCTTCCCTAATTGAGCCGAGACGTTCATTGATTTTGTCTTACAAATGGAATGGGATTCATTGAACTCCTCACTGGAGACAGGCTGCTGCTGCTGCTGCTGCTGCTGCTGCTGTCCTCCAGAAGACAAATGATCTCTGGGTGGAAGACGCTTTAGTTACACTGTAATGACAACAACAGCAACAACAACAACAATAATGTAGAACGTGGTCCAGGGACAGGGCACGGCTGCCGTCACCCACTCCCCTTTAACCCTGACTTTCTCAACAACAACAATGTCTTATTTTAACAACACACAACCCTGTGTTACACAATGTGCAGGAGGAGGCAGAGGTGGAGCAGCCACAGAGGTGGAGCAGCCACAGAGGTGGAGACGCCGCTGCTGCTGCTGGGTTTATTCCTCTGAGTTCATCTCATTAACTAAAGTGTTGTAGAAATTTGTTGGAAAAGCAAACATTAGCCGACGTACAGAAGACCACTATTGTCTCTGGATCATGTGAGGTCGGCCCACAGACCCCCATTTGACCACGGCTCATTTTCCCCCTAATTGACTGCACGCTGCCCATAAATGGTGTCTTTGTGTCATCGACAAATATTTCTTTACCATCGTGTTGGAGAACAGAGTTTTGCACCGACGGGATTCGTCATGGAGGCAGATTCTCGGAGGCAACACAGGGATAACTATTCTTAGATGGCATATTCATGTGACCTGATTCATGTGGCAGGATCCCTTCCTTCCTTCCTTCCTTCCTTCCTTCCTTCCTTCCTTCCTTCCTTCCTTCCTTCCCTCCCTCCTTCCTCTGTGAACACGGTCTCAGGACAAAGACAGAAAACACTGTCATCTCAAAGTAAACGCTGCATCAGCATGTGTTCAGAGTCTGCTGCCTTACAGAAAGGGTGGGGTTCTCCACTGGTGCCCGGCAGACAGGCTCCTCCCTCTCCTCTCCCTCAGGTGTGTGTGTGTGTGACAGTCAGGTGTGCACTCAGAACACCAGCGTTGGTCATCGCTTGACTGTTCACAGCTTCTTTGACTCTGTGGGAATTAATAGATTTCAGATCATTTGAAGAAAATCAATGATTTTATGACGTTTGACATTTAATGAGAAAAATAAAACATAATTTAATTAATGAATTCATGATTGATTGATTGATTGATTGATTAAATGTATTGAAGTTGATGAAATAGAATTTCTGTCACAGTCACAGAGAGTCCTTGTTCAACTACTTTTAGTCCAATTCTAGATTCAACGATTTACCCATCGACCTTATCACATCCAACCATCCAACCATTCGTCCAGTCAACCTCCAACAACTCATCCAACCCCTCATCCATCATCCATCCATCCATCCTGTCCTGTTTTTCTTTCAGACAATGATGATGATGATGATGGTGATGGTGAGCAGCAGGTTCTGGTCCAGATCATGAGTTTTGACATTTTACAGATTCTTTTAGGTTTGAGCGAGAAAAAAAGGTTCCAGGTGTGAAATGGTTCCTGAGTTCAGAAGGAACCTCTGTCTCTCTCTGTCTGTCTGTCTGTCTGTCTGTCTGTCTGTCTGTCTCTCTCTCTCGTGTGTGTGTGTGTGTGTGTGTGAGACTGTTGTGTTTGTGCTGCTCTTTTTGTCTGCACATACACACAAACGCAACAGGGTCCAGATCTGCAATGATCCTGGAATTTCAGCCACGCTGCCTTCACGGACCAATCACTGAACCAGGTTAATGTTCACGCTGGAACGTCGGCCGCTGCACATGGTCTGTTGTTATCGTTTCGTAAGCCGTCGACGCCGCGTTAGTGTCGTTTAAGTGTTTGTAATAAAAACGCACGCACTTTTTTACAGCAAACATTTCTCCTCGTTAGAGTCTGTGGCCAAGTGCTGTGTAAAGGATGACATACGAGAATCCTGGGCTGTTCCAACACGTGGCGGCCGTTCCCGCCTAATGAGCGTCAACGACTCCCTGCTGTTCCATGAACGCCGGCTCTCGCTGTGGCGTCCAAGGCAACGTCCACACTGGACATTTTTCTTGGCAGAACGTCTCCTGCTGAGAAGCTTCTCTTTCACGGCCTCTGGTACCAAACACACGCCCAGGTACCCTGTTTTTTTGACCGGCGCCCCACTGTGGCAGTGAAGGTTGCTGCAGCCGTGGTGAATTCTTGGAATTGGAAGCGTTTCAGACAGAACTTTAAGAACCCGTATCTGGGGTTTATTTATCTTCCCTACATCTGAACAGGGTTGATGGATGGATGGTGGTGGTGGTGGTGGTGGTGGTGGTGTTTCATGAACAGGACGAGCTCCTCAGCTTTGATCCTTGGGACAGAATGGAAACCTGGGACGAAGCTTCCGCCAAATCTGTGAAGATTTTCTTTAGTTTCAGTTTAGTGGCAACATTAAATCTGGAGCAACCAAACGATGGACCCTCACCAGCCCTTCTCTGTCCTCTCTCCATTGGCAAACAACAAGATTTTTTCAGCAGCTGACGCAGCGCGGCCCATGCACAATCTTTGTGTGTGTGTGTGTGTGTGTGTGAAAAGAGCAGCTGTCATATCTGTTACCATTATGGAGAATAAGTGAACCTGAGGAATACCAATAACACTGACACTATCCTCGGCTTCACTTTTTCTCAGTTTTTTTCCTTTTTTTAATATAATTTAAGGCACTACATATTGGACAACATTTTTCATATATTGAGACACAGTTGTTTTATAAACTACACAGACGTTGGTGAAGGTGTTTCTCGTGAGCCGAACCTTGTTGATGAACTCTTATAAGAAGCACCACTCCTGGCTGCGACTCTGCGTCTATATACCCCTTTCAATGGGAAGAGATTACTGTTATTGCCCCACACAGTGCCACGACCAAAGCCCTTACCCTCCTGCTTAATCACCTCTACAATACCAGGTTGTTGACTGTGTTCCGCTTCCGCCACAGAAACCACATCGCGGGGTACCGTCTCATCTCCATGCTTTACAACTTTGCAAACTTGCTACTGCTATTTTAATGTTTATTACGTAGACGCGCTTATACCTGTCAATTTGTGCAGGCGGGACACATTTGAGTCGTTTCCCGTTCATATTGAACGATGCAACGTGAACGACCTAAGAAAAAAATTCTGGATTTCTGAACAAATTGGATATGGGTCGTTTCCCGGCGCAGTGTGAAATTAGCCAAAAATTGCGCTGTGGGCCAGAATTGGCCCCCGGGCCTTAGTTTGGCAGATTTGAATTTTTTAGCGATTTGATAAGAAAAAGATAAAATTGAGATACATGTTCAGTTCCTCCCAGAAGAGACAAACTCCTTTCAAACCCAGCCTAAAGCCTGTGGTTTCAGTCCTGAGGAGAACATCTGTCTCCCAGGTGACACCTGTGATGGTTGGTCTCTGGAGGCTCCAGGTGAGAACGATTAGAGAGGATCACGTCTTTTATTTCACTGCAGCTGCTCGGTTACATGTGACATGCATTAAATGAGGATGTAAAGGCAACTTTAAATGCTGTTAAGTGTTACCTGTCAGTGTTACTACACACCCCCGTGTTTGTCTGTCATTAATGTCTCTTTAGCCCTTTATGGACAGTCTCTCTGTTGGTTCTTTGAAGTCACACCTGAGGGATTGTCCACAGTGTCTTTTTCTCTGTCTGCTCTAATGGCCAGTTGAGGCCTTGAAGCTAAAGTGAAGCTTTTGTCAGCGACACAAAATCAAAAGGTAAAAAAAAGGTAAGAGAAAATCTAAATGAAGTAATGACTAGTTAGTTACCGCCTCTCCAACTGACCCCGGGTCAGCCTGCAGCCCCCGCCCTCTCTCGTACTCAGTCAGTCAGTCAGTCAGTCAGTCAGTCAGTCAGTCAGTCAGTCAGTGCTCTCTCTCTCTCTCTCCCTCTCTGAGCCGTTGCGTTCCGTCTTTTCTACAGTGGTTTGGGGAAAACCAACAGCACTGACAGCGTCCACCACCACAGCCAAACAGTTGAGTCTTCACATTCAAGCGTGAAGTTTACCACCCAGGGTCAGACGGAGTCCAGCACCCGGGTGTGGAACTGGGCCTCAAAGCATTCGGGACCAAGAGTCTTCTGTTATTTCAGAAACCCAAGGCCTGGGTTTTGGAGGTTCCTCTGACAGATCTCCAAATAAACACAAGATGCAGCGTCCGGGACTTGAAGGTGGCGCGGTCTGAACACCAGCAGCCGCAGAAGAAGCTGCACATCTGAGCCACTGCTTGGTTTTCCTCTCACCAATATTATCTTTCTTTTTACGGCCACATACAAAGAACCGTTGCATGATATCGGAGAGAGACAAGAAGAATCAGAAGAATCTCTCCAACACTGGTTCGTGCTGCACCACACTCAGGGATCAGGCCGGAGGTGCTGATGATCTGGGAACATCTAGACGTCCTCAGCCTTGTGTGGAGTCATTGTCCCAGGCTTCAGTAACGCAGAGGCTTCAAGGTGTCTTGGACAAACACTGAGCAAGCAGAGATTTTCTTGTCTCTCTGAGCTCAGCCGCCTCCACACTCTCGCTGAGTGAACAGTGAATCCCCACGACTGTCAATTTCCATGGCATCTGCTGGTGTGTTTTCACAGATCCTCTGTCAATCACACATCACCCATTCTTCACTGACCCGTCCTGTTTTCTGGAGCTCGTGCAAAAACACTGATTCACTGTCACAAACCAATGAACAGCCTTGTATTTTCTTCTAATAAAATGGAATTTAACTTCCATAAAAACTCGTCATGTCAAAAAATGATTTTTCTAAATGCAAAGATAAATGATAGCATGTGACGTTGAGTTGAGCTTATTTTTGGGAAACTTTTATGGTGTGACATATAATGCTGTAGAAATGTAGAAACTGCACTGCTCTGCATGAATGTCTCGTACAGTGAGAAATGTCCTTGAAGTGGGGGAGTCTCTCTCTCTCTCTCTGTGTGTGTTATGGTTTGTAAAGAAGTCCAGTGGCAGTGAGAAAGAGACGTGCACGTTGTCCTTGAGCATGCACCTCTCTGTGGACACCCCAGTCCTTGTCCACAGGAGGAGAATCTTCAAATTGATAATGTGGAATAAATCAGCCGTGGAACTGAAGGAACCCTCAGATCTGCTCCCCTCAACCTCGTGACTCTTCAGCAGAGCCACTGTATCAGAAACGAACAACAACGTCTATAAATCTTCTCATTCACCACGGCTTCTCTTCTGCCCTGAAAGGCTGGAGGTGGAGTGAATCACACGTCAAATAAACTGGAGCATCTGGGGGTGGATTAGCTTAACATGAAAATTCCATGAAGAACATCTAGACGTTCCTAGTGTGAGGTTAGAGCATTAATCCGCTGTACATGTGGATGTTCCCACATTAAAGCAGATTAGGTTCTGAAATACCAGCGGTGGAATCTTCTGCTCTTCTGAAGGTTGGTCCGTTGGTTTCTGAACTGATTTCTTCAGTTCAGCTCACGCCGATCCTTGTTTCCTCTGTACTGATCCGTTGAGGCCGACACTGTGTGTTGGCTTTGGGCTCCACAGGCTCCACCCGTCACACAACTTGTGACTGGAGATAACATCTTAGAAAAACATTCATTGTTTCCCAGCTCTGACCTGAAGATTTTTTCACAGATGTTCTCTCGTGGTTATCTCAGATAAACATCTCCGTTACTTCATGTCAAATTGATGAACCAAGGTAAGTGAATTCTCTTCCTGATGATGAGCTGAGCCAAACTGGTCCCCGGTTCTGAGATCAACCCCAGGAGAAGACAGGAAGTCAATACAATGACCGGCCGTGACTGGGCTCTGATCTTGAACCAAAACAACGTGACTTTGCATTTCAGACGTGAAGATTCTCATTCATCAAGGTCATGATGTCTTTCATCAACTGGACCTCTTCTCCTTGGAGTTGAAAGACATTTCATTCCTCAACTCAGGAACTTCATCAGTTCCTGGTTGATGTCAGAGTAGCTCCAGTAGTTCTACTCCTCTGGACCACTGTCCTCACCACTGGACAAAGGAAAGGAAAATGTTCCTTGTGATTCACTCCACTGCACACAATGAAATGTGACCTCATCAGTGTCCAGCTGTGAGCACGCGGGGAGCAGTGGGTGGGGACGGTGCCATGATCAGTGGACCTCAGTGGTAACTTGCTCTGGTGTTGATGAGCAGTTCAACTTTCTAGGATGGGATCTCAAGGCTAGGGCTCTAGGGCAGTGGCCTAGTGGTTAAGGAAGCGGGCTTGGGTCCGCAAGGTCCCCGGTTCGATGCAGAGGCCACATTTGGTTGTGCCCTGTTGTGTGAATCAAAAGAATTCTTTCTTTCTTCAAGGCAGAATGGTCTGTAGCAAGACGAAGACGTCCCCATCTTTGTCCAACTATGCTGATTTGTAAGTAACTTGGATTCCACACCACGGACAGAGACACTGACTCTGGGACAATAGTTGTTTTCCTGAGCAGTTCATTCAAGCCCAGAAAAACCCAGTACGTCCCAGTACGTCCCACTTGTTTGACTAATTCTGTGACACAACAGACACAGCCTTGGAACCGCACGCTATGGCTATTGTCCATGAAGACAGCTGCTTCTGAAGAACACGCCAACCAAAAGCCCACCTAGGTGGTGGTTTTGGAGGGTGAAAAAAAATCCACCATCTGAAGTGTTGGGTGGAATTGGTGGCTCCTGAATGGGCAGCCCTTAAGTGCTGGGGCCCCTGGTTCTTTCTTCAGCGATGTTGAAAGTGTGCTCTTTGTCTCTGAAGTCTTTTTGAGAAGCATTTCTGATGATTCAGTGTTCGTCTGAGTGGAGTCAGTCCTTAATACTATAATTTGCCTGGTGGATTTGTCTCCACTGTGTAACTGCACGACAGGCATTTGTTGTTAACACCCATGAGCACAAAACAGTAGCTGCTCCTGTAACAACATTGGTGAAGACCTCAGCATAAAGGACACAGTTGACAAGTTAGACAATTACAAGAGATCACGGGGACCAGACATTCTTTTACTGAATGAAGAGCCGAGGACAGAAGTATCGTGAATATCGGCAGCGCCTGGAAAGTATTTTCCTTGTACTTGCAGAGATTTTCTTTCACAGTAAATGTATGTGGTACCAACAGCAGGGCGTTCCCGTCCTACCCCATGGTTCCACCCAGACTTCCTTGTATTTGTCTTCGATGCAAAGAAAAATATCATTGTCTTTGCTACAAGGAAACTGATTAAAGACCAGGGAAAGTATACTCTATTTGATTTCAAACAGAAACAGTTTGGTTTTCTTTCACTTGAAAACTAGCTGGACACTAACTTAGACCGAGCTACTGCACGGGAGGCGGGAGTTGTTCTCCGACATGACCAACAGGGAACATTGGACTCTAGTATCAAAGCAAGGTAATACAGCAGGTTTTAAAAAAACAAAAAAAAAACAACAAAAACACATCATAAACTTTTGTCAATTTCTGATTTTGCCGCTCTCCAAATGGAGGTCATTACATCCAGCAGATTTATTAACCCCCCAAACCCCCAAACCCCCAGGTCATGGATATCAGACTTCCCAAACCACATACCAAATTTTTTAAAATATAATTGAAATAAACAAATAAAAATACAAAGCATGTTGGTGCTGGTCCATCCCTGTTGTTAGTGTGCCGGACAATGGACAGTGTATTTCTAAACATATATATATTTATAAGATGTCTTCAAATGAGAAAAACACACTGATGGTGTTAAAAGTTGAACGCGTTCTGTCCGCGGTAAAAACGTTTCCACAGGGAATAAGAGAAAATAAACAAGGCTGGAGACAAAAACACTGAGAAGAAAGAAAAATGTGAGGGAAAATAATGCATAGCAAGGCTCCATGGTACCACCACAGCGCTCCCAAATCACAGTCATTTGACTAAGGAATTGCAGCGTGCCGAGTCACTGCACTGTAACTGGAAAACTGGAACATAATGGGAACTGTGAAAACATTCACATCAGCTGACAGGAAAGGAACAGCGCTCGCTAATTTGCTTTGTAAGTAGTAGTAGATGAAAGATTGCTCATGTCCAGGTTCATGACCACCAGGTCTCCAGGACCATCACCTACTGAACCATTAGAGCTCATGAAAATGCAGCCAGCAGATTCAGACTTTGTTACAAGAGAGGAAGTCGTTAGAGTAAAGAAGGCACTTTCATTAGCTTTTCTACAAACTTTTTCCCCATTCTTCGACTCTCGATTCTCTGCAACTTATTCTCAGGTGCCACTTAAATGTGGTTTTAACGTGAGTTTTTTTCACACTGGTGTGCGACATATCTTTTCGTCTTGAATATGAATATGCACAATATGGCTGGTGAGGCTTACAGACTGGAAAATATGGCACAGTGCAAATAAATATAAAACTTGGTTTGTTAACAAGGACAACCAAATAAAATAATCTTTTTTTTTTTCCCAAACAGATACTGGTGATGGCTTTTTAGACGGATCCTCCCTAATAAAAAAAAAATATATATATATCTATATTTTTCCAGAAAAAAATGAAATATCTTGCATTATAAAACTGCAGCCATGATAAAACATTGGTTGTGTACTGGTTGGCTGCACAGCCTAGATTTTTTTGAGTGAATTATATTATGACTCCTCCAGATCAAGAGAATGCAAAAATAGCAGCACAACCTTTTTTTTTTTTTTTTTTATCTGTGGTCAATTGCAACCATGAAGTTGGATTTCAAATCATTTCTGATGTGACACGTAGATGTAGAAGGATAATGACATATTACAATATTGTGTAAGTAAGTGTAACTCCCATGATATTCTTTTGCACACTTGTTAAGTCATGTTTAAGTCATTATGGTGAACAGATGAAGAAGAGAATACACACAACATGGGTTGCTGATAAAAGCTGAACATCCGGACAATATTTCATTAGTGATACGCAATAACTCCATCCCCGCTGTGGAGTAAGCTGAAGGAGGAGGTCTGTTTTCTGCTAATGTGCTATGAAATTTCCTTCTGTGATGTGGAAGGAAAATGAGGAACACATGATAAAGCCTAAGACTGATGATATGAGAGTACATCATTGTTGACGCTGACATAAAACGGATGTTCTAGGTCAGAGACGTCTGCATGGGCCTGTTTTCCGAGGAAGGGCAGGAGAAAAGAAAAAAAAGAAAAATCGTACACAGAAAAACATTCATCTCTAATAAAATGATGCCGTGGTGTGTGAGGGATGGCAGAGGGTAACGAGTTAATAGTTTTAGATGGGATTACAATGGAATGTGGAGCCATGACGACGTTGTTGAAGACATTGAGGATCGTAGGTCTACTCTCCCGTAGGGTTATGTGCTACTGGACTCGTTGTCCATTTCCTCATATTGTCCATGATACAATCAAAGTTACAAGAACAACAATGAATGGATCACATCATAGTGAAAAAATAACCCAGTGATAAACAATAATAGTAGTGAGGGAAAGAAAAAAGTTTATTTATAAGGTTGATGAAGCTCACGTGTTACGTCATTTTACGGATGGTCTTAGTTTGGCTTTGTGCTTATCGCTGAGCGCAGAACAACGATTCCCTTGTTTTTTCAGGTAAGTGTTAGAGCTGCAGGCCTTTTGTGATTGGCCGGCCAGAATACATCAGGAAAAGTAAAATGCCAAGGGATTAGGGAAAAGGTAGAAAGCCCTATAAAAGTAGTCCAGTTATAAATTATGTCAATCGTTGCTCAGTATACGCTCGATCTCCTCCAGTCTCTTCAAAGCAGCTGCTCTTTTCTTCTCTATGTCCTTAATCTCTTCAGTGGACTTACCCTGAGTCTGCTTGTCAGACTGGCTACTGTCCAAAGACTCCGATGTGTCCACGCTCACACCCACAGGGCTCCTTGCAGAGGATTTCCGTACATTCTTTTCATCCTCAGCAGCGACACGACCGGCACCCTTCCCTTCCTCCTCAGGGAGGACAAACGCCTCAGCTCTCTTCTCCTTCTCCTCTAAGGCTGTCGAAGTGGCTCCCTCTGCTGCAGAGAGCGGCTTCCCTGCCGCACTCAGGGCAGCCATTTTACTCCGTACAATGCTCAGGTGACGACGTACATATTCCTCGTTGGGCGCCAGGGCTAGGGTTTCCTCCAGACATCGCTCGGCCCGCAGTAGGTCCCGCTCCTCGAAGTAAACCACGCACAGATTGTGCTTACCTTGCACGTTGGTGGGATCCATTTGTAGAATGCGCTCAAAGCAGGCCTTAGCACCGCGCGTGTCTTTCCTGTGGTTCATGAGGACGTCGCCCTTCAGTATCAGACCTTTGATGTGCCGCGGATGGTGGTGGAGGAGCTCGTCCAACACGGGAAGGGCATCGACCTCACGTTTGGACTGAGAGTAGAGCAAGGCCAAGTTAAACAGGGCACTGCGAAATCCGGGCTGCAAGTCAATTGCTTTGCGCATCCATTTCTCAGCCGCTTCGTTTTCATTTGCGTCCATCGCCAGCATGCCCAGGTTAAAGTAGCCATTAGCATCTCCAGGCTCCTCCTCCACGTAGGCCAGGAAACGACGTTTGGCCTCTGGCCAGAACTTTGGCTCGCCTGTGAGGAAGAGCAGATATGTTGTTGTGGACGCCGCTTCTTTGAATAAACTGTTCCCATCATTTTGGTTTGTTTTTTGTTTTTTGTTTTTTTAAGAAAAACTGGACCTAAGAAAGAAGTTGATGATGACGTGTTTCAAACTTTAGGAGAACGTCAGTAAATAAAGAATAAAGGTTGCTTTCAGCCCTTTTTAGGAAATGTTGACAATGCATGGGGAGGACAGAAGGACAATGATGTCCTTGAAGTTTGGCAGGCCAGATTAAGGTTGTGGGCATTAGATTGCCCAAGTCTTCAGTAGATGAGACCTTTTTCTTGGATAAAAAAAAAATATATATATATATGTGTGTGTGTGTGTGTGTGTGTGTGTGTGTATACAGGTTTTCTACTGTAAGCCAATATCTCCCAGCATAGCCCCTCATAGCTATAAATAACTCATTACATCTTTTTAAGGAGAGCGTAGACCCAGAGCATAGTACCAGTACGGTCCAGTTGGCACCATCAAAACGGCTCCAGTGGATTAGTTGATTCTATCAATATTCTATCCATCACCCAAAACCATATTGTTGTTGAAGCCACACTTTGCTTTGTCCCACAAAACATCTGTAAACAAAAGCCAAATTGAATTTGAATGTGATTTTTGGACACAACCAGATTGCCTCCAGACCAATCCAAGTCTGGAATCATTTTAATGAACTGTGACCGTTTCATTGTAGCTCAATGCAGAGGGTTTGATAAAGACTTGACTGTGCTGTTGATGGAAAGAAAAGGTGCACACTGTGTTAGGGAGTTAACCTAATAATGCCTGGTTTGCTTTATCGTCACTGCAAAACCACCCACTGCATAACCAGCATCAGTCGCTTCAATGGAGCCGTCAAAATAAAAGGAGGCATAAGTTACAAGAATTTCATGCAAGACTTGGATCGGGAAAAAAAAAATACCCGTCAAGGTTTCTTTAAAGAATGTGTACTGGAGGCCATAGCCACTCAGAGCGCTGTTCAACTGTCTGTGCACTCATGTGAACCTCTACTGAACTCTAGCTGAAATGTCATCTGGGACTTGTTCGAGTGCAATCAATGGACCTTAGAAAAAACAGCTGCCAAAGAATGCTACGGAAATGTCAACTTGTAAGTCACACAGACTGAATGTGTTACATTGTACAAGCACAATAAAAGTCAATGTAACATTTTACTCTATTTTAATGCAGCAACTGTTCCATTACATTGACTTTTCTAAAAGTGATTCTTTGAACACTAGATCATCAAGGCAGACTTTCTTTTTTGCTGTGCGTATATTGTAGTTAGTATCAATAATCATGTTTTGTGCAAATTGGCGGTGGGTTGAAATTAAATTTTCTTATGTTTAATTTAAAATACCAGCATAACTGGAAACGCACAGGAAAAGGAATCTGGAATGAAATTATTACCATTATGCATGGTTTTTTTTTGGTTCCTCTCCCACTCTTTTCTGGTTCTAACAGTTGATTCCTCTTTGCTTGGAGGGCACCGTTAATTGTTATTACAGGTCACCTTTTGGAGAAGGCGGTTAAATCCATCCTGTCACATGAGGCTCTCCTGTGCGGACTTGTTAAAGCAGCTCCACTGAGGCGAACGAGTCAAACAACAAGCAAAAAACAGTTGTGGTAAAAGTCACTCACGCTCTCTTTGCAAAAGTGTATGTGTTTTATGACTTGACAGGAACTTGGCAACAATTTCAAAGTGTTGAGTACACTGTGTAAATTAATACACTTGCTTTAATGCTGAATTAATTCCTTCTCTTCAGCTGCAGCTATTTTTTTTTTCACGCTAAACTGGTGAGACCGGAGTGAGGAACAACCAAGTGACCTGAGGAAGCCTGTGTTTGACACTGATCTACAATGAAATACTGATTGATTCAGAGTTGGTGACATTTATAGTGATTATCTGTGGTGTGTTGTAGTTGTAGTTTATATTTCCTCTGACGATCAGCAGTGTCCATGTGTTTTTGAGGGACTGAGCTTGTAAGCACTTTTCAATCATTCATAGAAACACGTCAAATACAAAAATAACACTAAACAACATTTCCATGTATGCCATTGGCATCTAGGAATCAAACTTAGGACTGGCGTGCTAACTGCTATGTTAGGGTCCCTGTTGTAAAAGTGTTTGTTTTATGCTACAGTCCCAACTTAAACATCACTGCTGTGCACAGTAGAGAGTGCCGGCAAATCAGGGTGGTCAACTGTACTCACCAGATTCCTGCATGAGAAGAGCTGAGTTAAACAGCGCCAACTTGTGGCGAGGCAGTAAAGTCAGCGCATGATTGAAGTTCTTCAGTGCCTCTGAAGGGTCCTTCATCTCTATGTTGACAATGGCCAGGTTGTACCACAGGTCAGCATTGGTGCGGTCCAGCTCCAAGGCTCTGAGGTAGGCGTCCCGTGCCTCTGTGAGTTTGTTCATTTTTAGAAGGAGCTCTCCTCTATAAAAAAAAAAAAAAAAAAATCAATAAAATCACCCTATAATACTGAATGACGTGTTGCAGCACTTCATGTATTCATTTTCAAGACCAACACAAACTTCAGGGGGGGCACTGGTACATAGGGTCAGTGGGAGTCTTGCCTGCTGATGTAGGCTTGTTTGAAGTCAGGCCTCATGCTGATGGCTTGTCTATAAAGTTGGTCGGCCTCTTCCAGACGAGACTCGTTATTCCGTATCAGATTGGCAAGGTTAATGTAAACATTCAGATGGTTGGGGGCCACACGTGTTGCATACTTCTTGCCTGGAATAACCTGTTGAGTGGGTCAGACTTCAAGTTACTGCACTTGGCAAAAACATTCTTCCTTGTTACAGTGAAATCTTCAGTACAACATTATCTCTATGGTCTCGGTGACAAGTAGGAAGTACAGTGTGTGAAAAGACACATGCAGTTGTAGAGGGGGAAGCAGTTAAAAAAGAAAGTTGTGTCACACTCTGGAACCAGTTGGATAAGACTTCATCAGGGACATCAGGTACTTTTGGCTAGAGCAGCAAAGGTTAGAATGGACATACCTTCTCGTTCAACACATTTCATGACTATTTCGATCATAGATCCACACTGAAGGCATCAGAACTATCAATGATAAACTGGTGTGAAATGTGAAATCCCTGAAAAGACGTCTTATATTCTAGTTTCTTCAAAGTAGCCATTGTTTTCCCTGACATCTTTGTTCCACACACTTTGCATTGTCTTGATGAACTTCAAGAGGTGTTCACCTGAAAAGCTTTTCCAACAGTCTTCCCAGAGATGCCTAGCACTCGTTGACCCTTACATCTTCATTCTACAGACCAGTCAGCCATAACATCTACAATGTAATAGTCATGGTGTTAAAGGAAACACATTGAAGGAGAAGGAGGGTTTTACACCTTTGGCCTGTACTGCAGATCAGTAAAATAAGATTAAGATTAAATTCCTTTTTTTGTCATTGTGACGTTGTAATTCACACCACAGAGCACAAGAAATTTGGCCTCTGCATTTAACCCATCATCAAAGTGAGCAGTGAGTGGGGACCACTGTGATACCATGCTCAGGGCATCTCAGTGGTAACTTGGCGGTGGGGGGCCTTGCGGACCCAAGTCCGCTCCCTTAACCACAAGGCCTTTCCACTGTCCTTTCCATCCAAGAACCATCCAGTTTGGATGATGATGATGATGGTGGTGGTGGTGGTGGTGGTGATTAGGTGCAACAGCACAGGCCGACACAGAGTAACCTAGTTGTATAATAATGATGCACATTCACACCACGCAGTCATGTCACACTGTAACTTGTAACTGATCCAGTAGAAGCAGGTAGAACAAAGGTTTGGGAACCATTCTGCAAATTTGCACCAGTGTTATGCCTATGCTAAGACTGTAAACACAAACGATGATTCAGGAACAACCAGACGATAACGGCAGGGTGTGACAGCAGCTGCACCTCACACTGGTTTGTCTTAGAAATTCCCAGGAAATCTCACTGAATGACTTTTGATTCATTCAGGATTACTGGTGTGTGAAGAGTGTGGAGAGAAGAAAGCAAGAGTACATGGGTAAATGTCAACTGTCAATGCTAAGTGTCAACTCATGACATGATGATATTTGACTTGAGGAAATATGAAGATCAACAAGTGTATTGCGACATATGTAACAATTGAATCAGCATGGACTGCATCATACCTGGGGCATGAGTGACTTGGCTACTAAGTACGCATCTTCAGCCTCTTTGGACTTGTTCAAATTCTTGTAAGTTCTTCCAACATTCATATGAGCTCCGATGTCATCTGAGAAGAAATGATCAAATATTTATTTGGGGGAAAAACGTCTTTATTTTATTTATTTGTACGATATATTTCAGAAACATTCATCACTTCTTCAAATCACCACATAAACTGAATAGTGCAGCAGTATTCAAACGTCTCTTATCGCACAGAGGAGAACGTTGCGGGTGAGGTCCCTAAATAAACCTATACCTGATGCTGCCACTGTGTAAATTTAATTTGATTTCCTTGTTGAATTGTTCACAAGAACAGGTTCATTTTGCTTACCTGGCTGGACACGTGTCGCCTGAAGAAAATAGCGCAGAGCTGTGGCGTAACTGTACTGATTTTCAAGAGCATGTCCAACATTATTCCACAACTTGGCATTATTCTTGTTGACCTGCAGGGCGAAATGATTTCAAATGTCCTATTGATTTGTATTTTTAAGAGATCTGCCATCATCCTTTCTTAGAGACGCTTTGATTTGTTTGTTTTTTTTTTGACAATTTCGTCAAGTAATCCAGGCGCTGATGAGCGTTTTTCGTCACTGGACTACAGCCAAGATTATTTCGGGCCAAAACATTATGCTGTCATTTTTCCCATCTTACCTTCAGGGCAGAGGTGAACAGAGTGTACTCTGACTCCCAGTCCCAATTCCTGTTAAAGGTTTTCATTGCGTGTGTAGTTAAAAGCACTCCGATCATCAACCAGGAGACTTTTTTCATGTGTCTGCAATGAAAGATTACTATTTTAACTATTTCATTTTCCCTCTGAAGCCGAGTCAAAGGAACAACGTCCAAGTCTGATTTATACTCTAAAGTCTAACAACCGCTGGTTGTAAATAATGAAAATACATCAAACAACCAAAAGTATATATTTTGGACAGAGAAAATGGAATGCATTTCACTCTGGCCTGGTTCTATCAACTCTGAAGTTATTATGTAATTAATTAGGATTTGTTGTGTAAGCCAACTTTCTTCAGACAAATGAGGTGATTACAACATAAGCACACGGCTTGTGAAATTTGCACCCTCATTTGGCAATGCATTTGAAAACTATGTCAGCTGTATACTCATTCATTCATTCATTCTTCTGCTTGTCCGTTGCCGGGTCGCAGGGGCAGCTGGCGTCACCCAAATCACATTGCACCATATTGTGAGGTGGTGAGCCTGGGTTGGGTGCTATCAGAGTGCTATCTGGTGGACTCGAACCGGGGACCTTGCGGACCCAAGTCCGCTTCCTTAATCACTAGGCCACCACTGCCAGCTGTGTATTGATTTGTTTAGTGTCTGTTGTATCAGCAAGGCTGGTCTGAAGCAGGATAGTCGTCGGCTGAAATTGAAGCCTCAAAATAATTATGCTGTTGCCTTTCTGAAGCTCAAAGTACTAAAAACTAAAGGACTGGTTTTCGCATGAAATATTCACTCTTTAAAGGAAATAAAGCCTCAGTGTTTGGATATAACCATAATGTGAGAAATGAGTGAAAATAAATATGGCTTGTGGCTTTCCATCTTTTACTTGGGTTAGAAAAAAAAATGCATGTCTGCATAAAAGACAAATTATGATTCTGTCTCTTTGTTTTTAAATGAACTGTAAAATTGCAGATTTACTCACCCTTTGTTCAAGACAATCTTGAAGCCATGTGCCACAAGGACACAGAAACCCATGCTGGGCACATAAAGAACCCTCTCAGCCACAACGAAACCCACAGGAAAGAAGAGGTTGGAGGCAGGAATAAAGGGGAGGACCATCAAACACAGAGCCTGAATCAAATAAACAACACTTCTTAAGGTTAAAATGGTTTAGTGCTTCTCAAAGTGTGGGGCGGGGGCGTGTGACCCTGGGGAACATACTTTTTTTTCCCGCCATACTTCAAGAAAGTGTAATTGCACATCCTTGTAAGTTGAACTGTACCTCTTTCATTTGTTGTTTCCTTATGTTAACAAGGATACGATGTTATGCAGAGGTGTAGCTAGAACTATTTTATAGACAAATGCTGTTATTTATAGTCGCGGCGGCGAGTGGGTGAAGATGAATAACTCCTTATAATTGAAAAAAAGAACCATCTCTTCATCTTAGATAAAGAAATAGCACAGACTCAAGCAAAGATCTCGCTGTGAAACCAACATCTTACTAAAGTGCTCAGTTGTGTCAGAGGCAACTCTTTTTCTCTCGCTCTCTTTTTTTCAATGTTCAAACGTTCAATTCAATGTGCACAACGTACAATAGTTCTATTATAAGTCTACTATTATTTAATCTACTTAAAACGTGTATATACAGGTGATAGATTTATATTAAATACAGAGTTGTGTTGTGTGCTATCTTTGGGATTGATTGTCCTAAAGCTGGACTTGTGTGTTAGCCGTTATAATAACAGCTTACATGTCTCCTCATGTTCATGAGGTCCTAGGTTAGAGCACTGGTGTTGTGCAGCCCGTTGCAGTGGATCTGTTTTTAACTAAATACCACAGAGTCTTTTTTTTTTATGATGAAAACAATGAAACGGTAATCATAAACAGACGGAAGCCCAGTTCTGACCAAATAAATTATAAATGAACAGCAAATGTAATCATTCAATACTGGAATGCTTGCTCTCTTGTGTCAAACTAAATTTATCGAGAAGACGTGTTTTTATTTACACTTAATAAATAATAAATAAAGCACTATTTTCCACATCTTTTCTCCAGAGAGCAGATTTCAAAGACATCACCGACACCTCCGTTACCAAACCTGGATGACTGACCGATACATTGAATCTACACACTGCCTAGCAGCCTGAAACATTTTGGTATCTGTATTATCATATTATTTTGATCCTCCTGCTTATTCATGTAAAGGGGAAAATCCTGCAGCCATATGACAACAGATTGCACATTTCCTCTCACCATCATGACTGTCTTGGCAGAACTGTGTCTGTAGCACAGGCTGTGATAGGTCAACAGACCCAGGAAGATGTAAAAGGCCAGTGTGGCCAGGTTACGGAGATCCAGGATCGACTCCACCAGAGGAATGGTGCCCATAGTCCAGTCGCAGCATAGTTCTGAGGGGTTAAGTAGAAGCCATGCGTTCACAGGAAGGAGATAGTTGAACGTCAGCTGTCTTGTAGGGGTTGCACTGACAGCTGCAGGGTTATCAAATCTGTAAGAGGCCACGGGAGGGAAAGGTCATTGCTTCACAGTTGGTAGGGATGTTCAGAAAAACTTTATTTGTCAAGACCAACACCAATGCCTTCATATTTTTGTCCACATGTATTTCTTAACCCTGTGTATGGGCATCCTAATTCAAACTAATTCTATGTTTCAATTTAACACTTTTCTATATCAAGTGGTTCCCAATGTGTGGAATGGGCCCCCAATATGGGGACAAAATATTAAAAAAATAAAACCCCTGCAGGGGGGCACGGAAGGGCAAATTGATTTTCGACCTACTGTTTATAGGACGTATACAGTATATGGGAAGTAGAAGGCATTAAAACAAAGGTTCTTGTCCTATTCTACATGGTAGCTTTTAATCTGCATCAAACACCCACACGGACTGGACTTGGTGAAGGCTTTTGCTCTCTGCATGGTCACATGTCCACCTGACAGCTGACTAGTGCATGCAGTTATGCAGTTAATGCATACAGTGGATATAAAATGTCCACACACCCTTGTGCAAAGCCAGGTTTTTGTGATGTAAAAACGAGACACAAACATAAATGATTTCATATATTACTCCACTGTTAATGTAACCCATAACATGTAATAGGCAATTGAAAAAACAAACGGGCAAAAATAAAAAATTCAAATAACCATGTTGCATAAATATGAACACCCCCGTAATAACTGGGGCATGGCTTTGTTTGGATTCAACCAATTACATTCAAATTCATGTTAGATGGAGTGAGCACACACTTGTCACCATGTAAGGTCCCTCTGATGAACCCGAAATAAAAATCAGCTGTTCTAGTAGATTTGTCACATTTTTTGTAGCCACATCTTCTAGCTGAAGCCACAGTCTACAGAGAGCTTTCAAAGCATCAGAGGGATCTCATTATTCAAAGGTATCAGTCAGGAGAAGGGTACAAAACTATTTTGAAGAAGTTAATATGGCACAGCAGCAACCTTAGCAAGAACCGGACGGCCGTCCATAGTTGATGATAAAACAAGAAGAAAACTGGTCAGAAAGAACAACACTCCAACACTGAAGGAGTAACAGGAATATCTCACAACAACTGGCTGTGTTGTACATGTGACAACAATCTCCCGTCTCCTTCATATATCTGGGCTGTGGGTAAAGGTGGCAAGACAGAAGCCTTATCTCTCAAAGAAAAACATCCAGGCCACATAACATTTTGCAGAAAGACATTTGAAATCTCCCAAATGTATTTGGGAAAATGTGTCGTGGTCCGATGACACATAGGTGGAACTTTATGGCTTTAATTCTAAAACGTATGTTTGGAGCAAAAACAGAACTGCTCTTCACCCAAAGAACACCATACCTACAGTGAAGCACGCTGGTGGCAGCATCAAGTTTTGGGGTTGTTTTTCTTCAGCTGGAACTGGGGCCCCAGTCAGGCCTTAGTGAAGGGAACTATGAACAGCTTAAAATTCCAAAAACATTTGACTTCTGTCAGTAAACTGAAGATGAAGAGGAAGTTTATCTTTCAACATGACAACGATCCAAAACACACATCTATATCAACTAAAGAACGTCTTAAGTGCAGTAAGATTAAGGTTTAGGAATGGCCCAGCCAGAGTCCAGACCTAAATCTGATTGAACGTCTGTGGAGTGATCTGAAGGGAGCTGTGCACTGGAGATGCCCTCACAATCTGTCAAATTAGGAGCAATTTTGCAAAGAAAAATGGGCAAATACTGCAACATCAAGATGTGCCAGACTCATATACACTCAACCAAAAAGACTGAGTGCTGTCATTAAAGCCGGGGGTGCTGCACACCCCTAAGTATTAGTTTAGGGGTGCACATACTTATGCAACAACGTTATTTTAGGATTTTATTTTTTCCTCCTTTGTTTTTCAATTGCCTATTACATGTCACATTAAAAGTGGAAAAAGTTATGAAACAATTTATTCATGTGTATTTTCTTCACACCACATAAACCTGACTTTGAACAAAGTCAGGTTTATGTCAGGTTTTATATCCACTGTTGTGATGATCTCATCAGAGTTGTAAACATTAATGTGGTTCCTTTTCAGTCTAAGGGAACATAACTAAACTATAGCAGAAGGTTACACTCTAGACAATTAAGAGTAAACAGTTGTGGACATTTATGGTCCAGTATATTATGACTTAGACTATTATTGTTTGGAGTTAACAGAAAGAGAGAACATGTTTCATTAGCTATTTAATATTTGTTTTATGACTGACTGTACACACACGCAAACTATTAAAGGAATTGACCTGAAATGAGGCGGAGACAAATGTGTGTGTGTGTGTGTGTGTGTGTGTGTGTGTGTGTGTGTGTGTGTGTGTCAGGTTTTATATCCACTGTTGTGATGATCTCATCAGAGTTGTAAACATTAATGTGGTTCCTTTTCAGTCTAAGGGAACATAACTAAACTATAGCAGAAGGTTACACTCTAGACAATTAAGAGTAAACAGTCGTGGACATTTATGGTCCAGTATATTATGACTTAGACTATAATTGTTTGGAGTTAACAGAAAGAGAGAACATGTTTCATTAGCTATTTAATATTTGTTTTATGACTGACTGTACACACACGCAAGCTATTAAAGGAATTGACCTGAAATGAGGCGGAGACAAATGTATGTGTGTGTGTGTGTGTGTGTGTGACTTAATCTGATCTGATGAATGTTGTTTGCCATTAAGGCAAAACTTGTTTTGAGGAAGACATTGTGGGAAAAAAATTTTACAGAATTTTACAAAAACATGTACAACACCATGTTAAGGATAATCCATTGATAGGAATTTAAGATATTTGCTGTTTGTCAGTTAGTCTGATCGAATGTCAGATAAAAGTAAAAAAAAACAAAAACAAAGCACACACTTTAACTAAGAGGGATCAAAAACCCCTTTAGCAGCAGTCAACTTAACTGCTAATCCTTTTCAGGATTATCTTAGGACACAATCACCTCAAAGCAAGGCAGATAAACATTTCTCTATGTCAAAATGTTGTGTCTCAAAAACAGCATGTCTTAGACAATTTGGAGACGACAACCTGGTCTTTAGCCCTTGTTATTAACTTTAAAAATGTATGAAATAAAGAGGCTTAAGACTTAACCCTAACTTTTTGTGATGTAAGTAGGTTTTAGGTGAAAGAGACACAGGGTGTGTTGATACGTGGTGGGGTTGGTTTAGTTTAAACCAACAACCTTATACACACGTCAATTAGATTTATTAGAAAGTTGTAACCAAACTAAATTTTTCACTAAACTTTGTTTAAGTCAGGATGCAAAATTATTCAAGGAATAGGCAAATGCTTAGTGCTGCTGCTCAGACTTTAGATAAGGTTTGATTGAACATACACTCCCAACAGCTTGAAGCATCATTTTGCCACAGCTGAAGTACCGCTGCCTACCTGGTGAAAACTGGGAGCTGAGACTGGATAACCTGGACCCTGATGATGACCAGCAGCAAAGTGCTGATAAAAAGTACAATCAGCTTCAGGAGAGTTTGAAGGACAGCATAGGGAAAACTGTCTTTGCCTCGTATCACTTGCCACAATGTTTCCAACAACATTGGCAAAGTCAACTGAAAGAAGGAAACCAGACAAATGGTTAACATGGGCAATTCTAAGTAACTAGTGTATGTAAAGTTATGCATTGATAGGAACATACAGATTAAGCACTAAACACTAAATGCTTTATTAAGGAGGCAAGCGTAGCTGGCTGAGCAGGACAAATCTGATTCTTATTATTGATATGCTGTCACAAAACAAACAATGAAAAATTGGCAACATTACCCCTTGAGCCACAAACACTTCATGGACACAGCAGATGCCAATGACAGTTATTCCCTGCTCTTTACACAGCGTGGCTGAAGCCACAAGGACTACTGTCAAAGCAATTGGTGTCCACACTGTAACAAGAAGAATTAAAAAGCTGAGCACAATTTGCATAGAACCAAAAGTAAATGGGCAAAATCACCATCAAGACTTACCGATGGAACGGTCTGCACCTGCTGACCTTGTGTATGCTAGGAAAGCTGCCAGGAGGAAGATTGAAGACAGAAGTTCTGCTCTGCCAACAACCCCTGTCACCTTAAACCACAAGGCAACAAGCATTTCATTTTATTGTAGCTGACACCAGGTGGAAAGACATTTCTGTGCATCGACCCCACCCTTAATGCTTACTCAACTCAATTGGCAAACTAATTGTTATATTGTCACATATGGCAACAGTTTACCATGACAGTGATGACAGCATTAAGACTGAGGACATTGTCTGTACAAAATTTACAGTAAGGGATGAATGGTAAGACTAATTATTCAAAGAAGTAAACATATTTACTTCTTTGAACTTATTTACATATAAACATAACACATTTTTTAATTATTAAAACTTCACCTTCACTTTTTTCACTTTTTGCAAAAAGAGTCTTTTTGATAGCCTTAGAAAACGATATAATCAATTCATATTGTTGGAACAATTAATTCATGTTCATAAATGGCCAACTAACAAAACATTAAATATATGATCAAAATTATATGGATGATATTATTATTAAGTCAAACAGTCACTCGTGATTATATTTATTTATCTGCTTTATGTCTCTCTTGAATATACGCCTTAAACTGATGTGTTTAGGGCAGTCAACTGATTGAGATATCCAATCAACCACATGGGTGACTAATTAACATTCCCAACTATGTCATCTAATATATTTTATTAATTTCTAAATTGAGAAATACTTATTTCAATGTGCAAAGGTTTTTTTTTAAACAGACAACTAATGCATTGACAATGTATGAGAGAAAACTTCCCATGCATTAATTTGAATTACAACTTGAGACAAATTGAGAAGATCTATATAAATTCAATTCATAAATGCTATTTTTAGAATTCATAAAGATAGATATTATTGAAGCCAGAAATAGAGTAAAATCCCCATCCCATGCTAAAACATTCATAATATATCAGAAATACCAGGAGACTTACAGCTTCTGTATGGATTGGATGCACCGCAAACAACACAGCTGCCACCAGGCCTGACTTTCTGTCCAGGAATAACCGGCACACTTGCAGGAAAAGCACACACACTATGGCATGGAAAACCACATTGAGCAGATGGTATGAAGCTGCATTCAGTTCACTGAAGAAGTAGTTCACTCGGAAGGTGAATACAGTGAAGGGTCGGTAAGATTTATGGCTTCTCTCCTGTAGTGGGATTAGAAATTTTGTTTTTGAATTATATTTTGTCATGTGTTACAACAAAATATAATTCCTTTTTATTAACTTGTTGTGTCAGGTACTGAGAATTGTGCTGAGTGTGCGTGTGTTAAAGGTAAAATTATATTGATGAAAGGATGACGATTTTTTTTTTTTTACCTCTGACATAGGCGTTCCCCAAAAATCATTGAGGAAAAGGTTGCGGAGAGGTGTTGATGGACGCAAGTCCTTGTTATCAAGGATTGCAGAGACATCATCGAACACAAAACCACACAGCAGACTGTTCCAATAACATCCTACCACCAAGCCAGTCAAAAGTAAAATCTCCTTCCATGACACAGCAGCCATGGCTGTCCAAAGCCCTCATTGATCACTGTCCAAGAAAGAGAGAGGTTATTCATAAACCACATATGCCGGCATGTTAGGTAAATGACTAAAGTGTAAATGAGTTTACTGTTAAACGTAAAACAAAAATGTCCAGTAGTGTAAGGGGAAAAATGCAGCATGTCTATAAAAAAATGTCACTTCTGCTTACATCAATGTCACTTCTGCTTACATCAAAGATTACACGTCTGCAAAAAAGACACATACAATGGTTTGGTCTATTTGATTTTTCTGGTCTAGACCATGTTGACATCATGCGCAGTCATTTGCACAAGAACACCAAGCAACAATACACTCTACACCAGGCATGTCCAAACTCTTCCACAAAGGGCCGGTGTGGCTGCTGGTTTTTGTTCCAACCAACCAAGATCACACAGTTTGACCAATCAGCAGTCTGATGACTGTGATCAGTTGATTAAACCTGCCAACTGAGGTGTGCTACTGCTTGGTTGGAAACCAAAACCTGCAGCCACATCGACCCTTTGAGGAACAGGTTGGACATGCCTGCTCCACAATAACTGCCTTTTAAATTTACTCCTAATGTAACCGACACAAATATTTCCCAACAAATATTATAATGATAGATAGATGGGTTTCAAGAGCACTAGAGTTTAGATCTGCAGCCCAACAATTGTAAATGAAGATCATCTTCTTTTCCTATTAGCTTGTTACTTTTTCAAATCCCTCAACTACTTCCGTGTCCACCCTCACTGCATTCATGAATCTCCTCTTTGTCTCCTACACGGTAGCTCCATCTACTGCAGCTTCTACCAATATAGCCACTGACCCTCCTCTGAATATATCCAAGCCATCTCAATCTGTCTTCTCTAGCTTTTTGTCCAAACCATTCTGTCTGTATTGTCCCTCTGTATTGACCCCCTTCATAGTCCTATTCTGCCGCAGAATAGTCCTTCATTGACACCTGACTCTCTTCTATCACAGATCATTCCTGACTCTTTTCTCCAGCCCTTTCCATTTTCATTGTACTCTATTCTTCTCCCCTCTTCCACTGTCTCCACTGCTCTGAACAGTTGATCCTTAATACATAAACTCCTGCTTCTTCTCCCCCACAGTTCCTCCTCATACCACTGTTCTCTATTTCATTCACACATGTACTCTGTCTTGCTACAACTGACCGTCATTTGGCACAATGTCACAGCAGAAGCTGTTACTGACCTTCTCTGTACTTCTTTGCCAATATTCCCCAGAAATTGGTTTTTGTGGAACACTTACAGGGAATGAAACCATACTGTTGTTCCCAAATCTCTCTTCTTTCCTTTACCTAGCCTTGACTACCCTTTCGAAATCCTTATGGTGTGGCCCATCAAAGTGACCCCCTGTACCCATTACAACTCTAACAATTGTTAATGAAGATAATCTGCATTTGTTACTGGATCCTTCTTCAAAGCACAACAATTGACAAGCTAACCGGGCCGCTAACGATAGTTAGCCTCTCAGCAGTGTGTAAACCGACTCCGTCTTTCTTTACGACCCAACTTACCTCGTCCGCAGCAGTACAGACGGGTATTGCAGTGGTACTTCTAAAATCAACAACAGTAAATATCTAGACATGAAGACAAACGAAGACTGAGTTATATACAATCTGGACTCGAATTAGCATAAAGCATCCCTGCCAACGGAACTAGCTTAGCAAAGCACTACTTTCTCTTCCGGTTCAGCAATGACGCTTCGGTTCATCTCTGACTCAACCAGAATAACCAAGAATTCAAGTACAGGCGGCAAAGTTTGGCAGTCTAAAAGAGAGAGTATTTATCCCATCGTTTCCATTGTGTTCTCACGTAGGTTTTCTATGAGGTTTCATTGGGAATAGAGTCAAAGGACAACGTTTGTTGTCTGTAGTAACCTAGCAGCCGAAGCGGAAACGTCAGAATAAATGTCTGAGCGTCTGACACTGATAGATTCTTATATGTCAGTCTTTAAAACGAAACTTTACAGTTGCTGAGCGTTGAACACACGGCGAATGCAAAGAGTTAAAAAAGCATGAAAGTTAGAGATATTTCTCCTTGCTACACAGTTTGCATTTTAGTTAGCTTTCCAGGCTAACAATACAGTTCTGTTGCTTAAACGTTAAAAGCTCTTGCACAGAAATAGCAAAGATGTCGCCGTGCGTTCTCCAATGGGATAAAATGTCTGGAATTGACCCAGCGACTCTGCACGATTGTGAGAAAAGTCAAGTTGACGAAGTCTTCGATATGATCATTATGGTAATAGTTCTTTTCTCCATGTTTATTGGCTTTCTTTCCTCTGCAATAGCTCCGTATTTTACAATTTTTTTAAAGGATACTTTCAGAGTCTCTACTCGATCAATATTTACATATTTGAATATAAAAAAGTAGGAATAACAGCCATTAAATTAAGAAACATATTTATTTTGTTTATTGTAAGATATAATTAAGCAATTGACAGTCCATGTGCTAGAAAATAGTATTGTTGTGCTTTAAATATCTGAAATGGAACCGGATTGAACAGATTCAAAGAACGCTGAGCTATATGAAAAATATCATATATATCACAATATGGAGTCTTTTTATCACAATAACGATATACATCACAATACACCACAGTAAAAAGTTAGACAGTCATTATTTTTATCCAACTTTATTTTTTGTGATACTTAGCTGAACTGTCACAAATAAGAAACACATTTTAGTGCAGCAGTAAAAATGGATCAAATGAAAACAGCTGTGTTGGAGTTACAGTAGCCTTCACAATTTTTTTCAAAATCGTTTTTTAAGCTGAATTTTCAGAGAAACGAATCTCATCATGATGTTTGAAGAGCACAGGTGCGGGAACAGTCCTCTCTCTCTCTGGGCCCTCGGATGTGTTTCATGTAATATTTGATTAAAAAAAGATAAGGGTTAGAAGAGAAATGACACAACATCTTCACCACAAAATAGATCGTCCCAGCACTAGTTAGAACAGTAAAAAAAAATACAAACGTATGTATTCAAAGTACAATTAATTGCCAAGAACAATCTACCAGATAATTCATCAGAGAAAAGATGCTTTTGACCTGACTCCAGCTCAGACGTGGGCAAACTAAGGACCAAGGGCCTGATACGACCTGTTTAGCATGCATGACTTATTTTATTTACTCTACTCTACTTGCTACTCTACTTGCTCCTAACTCTGCCCTGTGTCCAATTTTAGGTCCAATTTTACACACACACCCACACACACACCCACACACGCACACTCACACACACACACACACACACACACAGGGTGAAAAAGTTTGCCCATGACTGCTCTAGCTCTTAGCACTAATTTCCATCGGAAGTTACTGAGACAAACACCTGCCAAACTAAAGAGAACAATAGGTAATGAATAGGGACAGTGTTAATAACATTTCATGCAGTCCCAATTAACTCAGTTAAAAAAATACTTTTACTAAAAAAGTATTTATTTTAAAATGTAGATGACAGGGTTTTAACACTTAATAATTAAATAAAAGTATTATTATGCAAATAATACTTCTATTTAAAAACCTATAAATAGAAGTGTTGTGCAAAAAATATATATGTTAATACTTGAAAAAACGTCATTTCCTGTCCTTTACATCATCATTTTTTTGTGTAGACTGAAGACTGGAAAGTGAAGAGTAAAAGTCCAGAAGACATTGTTCACGTCTTCATGGTCTTACAAGCCATGCTCAAGGTATTCACTATATTTTAAACCATGCAACACAGCCGTTTGTTTAACACTCACTAGTTCTCCTCCTCTGCACAGATAAAGGATCGAGAGTTGGCTGTTTCCATCAAATTCTTTGAAGATGCCATGGAGGAAAATGCCAAAACTGGTTGGTGCACTGTTGGGGTTAAGTAACACAACTTGACACATGTACATTATTGATCAAGTCCTATGTTTTCTGTGCAGAAAATGACCTCCTAACCAAGGTGTCTCGGCTGGAACAGGAACAGAAGGTGACTGGTTGCTGCAAATGTGTATCAGTTTGTCTACATTCTTTTGTCTGTTCTGGAGATATTGTCTCCAAAGTAAAGTCCAGAGTAGAGTCCAAAAATGCACAACCTAAGTGAGAAAATATTGATCATCTATAAGCGTAAAAGTAGAGACTTACCACTTCAGTAGTGTACAGTAGTGTCTGCTCTTGCAAAGAGATTATTCTGCTGCCGCACCTGTTAAAGTAAAGTAATAAAGTTCAGAACATGCCGATTGGTTGTTGTAGCTGATATCACATAAGAAGATTAGAGCTAATTCCTTACAAACTCCCAGCCATCACATATACACACACAACACACACACACACACACACACACATATATATATACACTTTCAAAATAAAGTCCTAAGATGAGCAGAATCATTTTTTTTTGTCTTTCTACTCTCCAAGCAAAAGGAAATAGGTCATTCAATAAATAACGACAGAGTATGACATGTCTCTTGTAAACAGATGGTGGATTAAGAGAGTTGTTGGTGGGGGTTGCTGGTTTGTGTGTCTGTGTGTTGTTTTCTTTCCACGCGGTTTAGAACTTCGGCACTGGAACAGACAGCCGCTTTTTGAGGGATGAGATTCGGCAGCTTGAGACACAGCTGGAGCAAAGAGACAAAGAGCTGACACAGTCAAAGAAAGATATGGGAAAGGAGAAGAAAATTGGTGAAGAGGTAGGTGATTTTTTTTTTTTTAAAGACCCAAGTCTTTTACTTTGGTGTAAAGACCATGGCTGGCCCAGACCTTATTTAGATTTTGTGCAGCATTTGTATATTTACTGCGTATTGGCATTGGTTTTTCTGCATCTGTCATTTTCAATTTAAATATTTTCCTCCCAGCTTGCAATGCGAGCAGAGAAGGCAGAAGATGATGTGAAAAAGCTGAAGAGAGAGGTAATGTGACTGTTTGGACCTGTTTGATGCTCATCCTTAAACTCCCTCTCGTTCTTTTGGTCAATTTTCTCTGCTCAGTCGTCATGTGTCCTCTTGAGACTTTTTTCTTTCTAAACCCTTTATCTCTTTTTCTTGGCTTTCTTCTTCATTGGCATAGATTAAAAAGCTTAATAAAAAGGTAAGAAAGATAGAGAGTGACTGTAGACCTTTCATTCAACTGTTGAAAAGAAAAAAAATATTTTTGAACCAAAGCATACCCAATTGGATGGGTAGAGGAAAAGGCCCTTTTTTTTAGGTGTTTTCACGATGTTGGTGTTTTTTCCTGTGCCATCACAGAATGAGCAGCTGCAGCAGGACGTGGTCTACTATCGTGAAGAGCTGGAGCAGAAGGAGTCTATTCCTTCCAGAGAAGAGAATGCTGAGACACAAAGAAAAGTTAATATTTTAAAGCGCCAGATCTGCCAATATGAGGATGACCTTCAGGTATCTGTTCACAGCAATTTCTTCTTATTCGATGGATAGATAGAAATGTATTAATCCCTCTCATTCTGAAAACAAAGGATCATCATCATCATCATCATCATCTGTATCCTCTGTTTGTCACTTGTGTCCACAATTACATAAGTCTTAACATTGTGTTTATATCTCAGCGAATTGGTGACGAAAATTCACACCTGATGACACAGAATAAGCATCTGCAGAAAAGTCTGGAGGAGTCTGTTAAGGACATGGAGGACATGACTGATGAGTACAACAAAATGAAGATTGTTGTGCAGCAGACTGACACTGTTACTGACCAGCTCAGGAAGGAGAGGGATCAGCTGAAACTACAGGTAAACTATTTCCTGCGTGCACTATTTTCCTCCTAATCAATCTTCTTTGTTCACTGAGTATCCATTCTAGGTCATATTTATAATCTTGGACTAATATTTCGAGTGCGTGTTTCACACACAGGTCAAAGAGTTATCGGATAACATTCGTGGCATATCAGGACAGGATGAACCAATCATGGCAGTCGTTAATGCCAAAGTGGAAGAGTGGAAGGTGGGTGTTTAATCAAAGCTGACACTTTGAATACCTGTAGAAATTAGTGTGTTTGCATTTTAATCTGCATTATTGTCTTGATTCGTCACCACACAGCTGGTGCTCTCTGGAAAAGATGATGAAATTCAGCTCTACCAGCAGATGATCTGTGATCTGAAGGAGAAGCTGCGTTCAGCTCAAATGGATGTGGAGAAAAGCAATGTTATTGCCCTGCAGCAGGTAGGCGTGGGATGTAGCAAATATTTCTAGCACATACAGTGACTAAAAATATCTCGGATGTTCAACAAGATTTATACATTTTACACTTTAATGAAGAAAGACTAAATACATTAAAAATATAAACTCATACACAAATATGGGCTGTGGCTGCATGAGGAATCTCCATGTGGTCTGAAATCAAAGTGATTAATTATGGAAACATGTTTCTGAGAGTTGCCAAAATGAGACAAATGACTGTGGTGGAGATGAAACAGCTGGAGGCTTCTTTTCCTTGTGCACACTTTCATCTCCCTGCTGAGTTGCATCACATCTTTGCAACTGTGTGATAAATAATGGTCCAGGAATGTGAATCATTTTGTATCAACTTGCACAGATAGATATACAGCAAGGGTCACAAACTGCACTATGTTAACAACAGTGTTTGCTCAACTGCCTTGAAGTGCCATCCCATTCCTAACCCACAGACTTGGTTATGATGTCACTCCTCCTTTTGCAGCCACCACAGCCTCAGCTCTTCTGTCCAGGTTGAGGAGTGTGTTTATAGGAATTTTAGACCTTTCTTCCAGAAGCACATTGTCGAGGTCACACACTGATGTTGGTGGGGAAGGCCTAGCTTTTGGTCTCCGCTCTAATTCATCCCAGAGTTGTTCTATCGGCTTCAGACTCTGTCATCCATGTATGTACAGTATGGACTTTGCTTTGTGCACTGGTGCGCAGTCATGTTGGAAGAGGAAGGGTTTGGCTCCAAACTGTCTCCACAAGGTTGGGAGCATGCAATAGACCAAAATGTTTTGGTTCAAAGTTCCTGTCTTTTTTTTTGGTCCTCCTCCACTAAATTTCACACTCGGCACAATGCAGCCCGAGTTGTCGTCCCATGATCGTTCCATGATGGAATTCACTGAGCTTCTGAGAGCGGCCCGTTCTTTCACAAACAGTCTGCATGTCATTTTATTCACCGGGGGACGGTTCAAAGTGATTAGGGCACCTGGATTTGATCACTTGAATGGGTGAGAAATGCTTTTGGTATGATATAGTGTATGTTTTTTGTTGAGTTAGAAGTTTTCTAGAAAGAAATTGTAATATTTAAGGTACCGTAACATACTTTTTCACACCATATGTGCTCTGGTACAGTAGCTCACAATTGTGCAAAGTTTAAATAAGTAATTATATATGTATAATAAAACTGTCAAACAGGGGTTAGTGATGCTTCTACCCATACAGAGACCACAGTGTATGTAAAACACAATACTTTGTTTGTTTTTTGTTTTTTTTTATTCATGTCATATGATTTTTGTTTTCTTTGTTTATTTATTCATTATATATAGTCTTGAATTTCTCATCTCCTTCTCTCCCCGGTCTCTCCTGGGGTGGGGGGACCGGGGAGTTGGACATTTGTCCTACTTCTGCAGTCTACGGCCAGATCATTCCTAAACCTTGTGTTTTTTTGTGGATGTTGTGTTCTGCTTCCATGCTTAAAAACTGATCTTAAGCTCTCATTGATTCAAAGGCAGTTCAGGAGCGGGATGTCCAAATAAAGACGCTCAGTGAACAAGTGGAGCACTACACCACTGACATGGAGCAGCACACGCATTTCATAGAGAGCCTAAAGACATCCATGAAGAAAGACAGAGGTCTGTTCAGTTTAAGACATCCCAACCAGAACCAGCTGTTTTCCTCTGGTATTTTTTTCTAGGTTAATCTCCCCTTTTCTGTCATTATTCACTCAAAATGTCTTCTGCCATTTATTTTTTCATGATCAAGGACTACTGTCAGCTACACAGCAGATAAAGATGGAGGAGCTGCAAACCAAGATGGAAGCTGCAGAGAGGAGAGCGGCGGAGGCCGAGCAGGCCCTAAAGCTGGTCGAAGCTCATGCCGAGGAAAAGGACAAGGCGCTTATTGACGCCTCAGTCCGTTTGAGAAAGTTCGAGTCTGTAAGTAACTCGATGTACAATGGGTTTGTATTTGCAAGATTCTGGCGTTTGCAGGAAAAACTGTCGGCATATTAAACCCAGAATGATGTTAAATGGTCAACAACAGTTGGCTCTGCTTTTTTAATCTCTACGGAAGATTTTGTGGATAAAGAAATGAAAAGACGTCATTGCTCGGCTCTATTTAGTGTAAAAGTTTTCAAACAACCTTAACATTTTACAGATCTTAGAGATTATTATCCTGAAATATTGTGTAAATATAACTAAAGGAATTATATTTTTTATTATTGTAACTAACATCACAAACGTGGCCAGTTTGAAAATAATAGTTGCCAACATTGTCAGAATCAGTGGCAACACATAACTGAATAATTTGTTCAAAAAAAGCGAACAAACCATTACATCAACAAATTAATATTTGGTAGTAAAACCTTTATAGTCTCTGTTCCCCCAACGGCTTATTGTTATATTTTAGTGAGTCAGCATTTTCTTTTACCCCCATGATGAACCATTCTGACCATTTGCCTACATTATCATATATTCCATATAAAATCTGAAACTAATAAGTAAATTGTAAAAAAAAAAAAATATCAATGCAGCAGCTTCCTACTTTAGTGTTCTGCTTGTCATTTTCAAAAGAATCTCTAAATAACAACGTGTTTGTGACCCACGGGTCAAATGAACAAGGTCATGCGGGGACAAGGTTTTCAGATTTTCTGCTACTCTGCTTTTTGTTTTCCAGGGCACCTACGGCCTAGAAGATGCCGTGGCAGAGATCAAAGTGTGTAAAAATCAAATTAGAGAGAGAGACTGGGAAATCGAGTCCATGACTAAAGAGATCAACCAACTGGGGCTACGAATCAATGATCTTATGGATGAAAATGAGGAATTTCAGGAAAAACTAGGTTAGATGTTTTTTTTTGTAATGACTAGATGAGTTTACAAAAGATAGCCGACAGAGACCAATGATTCAAATCTTTGTGTCCTAAAGGTCTGGATCCAAAGCAGGAGGTGGATCTGTCAGAGTTCAAACGGGCAAAGTGTCTCCGGCAGCGTCAGTACAAAGCAGAAAATCAGGTGCTTACCAAAGAGGTCAGTGTCTCATTCTACGTGTGATAATCACAGTGATACCACGTCCTCAGATGCCAAGGGCTTATTCTATTCAATCTTTTTGTTTTCTGAAGATTGAAAGACTGGAAGAAGAAAGGCTGGAGCTAAAGAAACAAATCAGACTCATGGCCAAAGATAAAGGTGATGCAGATAATTACAATTTTGCTCGTATCCAAAATGAGGACAAATGTTTAGATTCATTTGAAATGCATGCGATTGATGTTATATTTAGATTGGGATTTTTTTTTTTTTTTTTTTTTTTTTTTCTCGCAGCAACCCCGAAGGTGGGTGTGGTCCTAGAGGAAAATCAAACTTTGCCACACGGCAGTGAAGAGAGCAGACAAAAGGTAACCCACTGACCAGAGTGCAGCTTTTTTCTTGAGTGTAACTGTGAAACCAAACTTCTCAGCACAATGTGCAAAGAGATGAATAAACATAGAGACACATAGTTAAGCGTAAAAGCCACCAACACTACAGAGGAGAGACAGGATGTCCTAGAATCATCACAGGTTGAGGTTGTTGCTTCTTAAAAAATTGTCACTGGTTTAGAAATAAAAATAAGAAACAATACACTCCTTTCAATCAATGATGTTGTTTAGTAAAATGTCTTTCAAGCTCCAAAAAATAGTCCAGTTGATGAAACTAAACTCCTTGGATTTCAATCATCACTTTTCATCTGCAGAGTGAGCTCCTGGAAAGGAAACTCAGAGAAACGGAGAAGGAGCTAAACCTCCTGAAGGCACAGTTTAGAACCACGTGTAAGTGAAGGAGAATTCTAATAACTGACCCTAATGTTGCTGCTTGTTTTCTCTAATACACTCTTTCTTTTTAACATATTCTGAACAAGACATTTTCATTGGTTTCCTATTATATATATATATTTTATGATTCTTTTATCTGTTGCAGTGGAAGAATTGTCAAAAGTCAAAGTGGACCAGGACATGATGCTGAGAGACGCTGTGAATGCATTGATGAGTCATCAAGAAGTTGCGCCCTCTGATGGTGCAGGTGGTACTCTGACTGGAGTAAGTGTACGTGTGTCATGTTTTCATTTTGTTTACGTGTCTTACTTTATCTTCCAAATGATATGATGTGAAGAAAAGGAAGAGGACGAAGACAGAGCAGAAGCTAAGGAAAGATAAATGATGTGAAGAATTCAGGGAGAAAGTGAAGATGGGCTCTGCTGAAGAATCTCCAGATGATTGGGAGACCACAGCTGCTGTGATAAGGGAGACAGAGAAGGTAGACAGGTAGACATAGAGAGGTGGTGGAACGATGAGCTTTGGGGGAAAGATCAGATAAAAAGAGTTGGGACTGTGACAGAGGGAGGACAAACTAAAGCCCTATGAGAGATAAGACACCAAGGAGGGAGGGAGAAAAGGAGTTCTACAGAGAAATCAATCAGGGAAGGATGTGCAGCAGGTGAGGTTGATGAAGGACAGGGATGGAGATGTCATAACATGGGAGGAATGTGTGCAAGGAAAATGAAAGGGAGCACAGGAATGAGGGGCCGGTTTCTAACAGGGAGAAGCTCTGAAGAGGATGAAGAGTGGAAAGGCAGTCAGTACCCATGACATACCAGTGGAGGTATGGAAGGTAGATTTTCTGACTTGATTGTTTCACAGAATCTTCGAGACAGACAAGATGCCTGATGAGTGCAGGAGAAGGGTGATGAGCAGAGTTGTAACAGTTACAGAAGGATGAAGTTGATAAACCATAACATGAAGATTTGGAAAAGAGTAGTTGAAGGCAGGTTGAGGAAAGAAGTAGAGATTTGTCTGGTTTAACTGGCTGTGGCAACCCCTGAGAAAAGGGACAAGCTGTAAGGAAAAGAAGAGGAAGTTTGGTTTGATGCTTAGAAAGAGTTCCACGGATGCTCTCGATTTGCCCTTGAGGATGTCGACGAGAAGATCAGAAACAGCTCTACTCTGTTCTTGTAGATTAAGAATAGGCTTCTGACAGAGTCACAAGGCAGGAATTGTGGTTTTGTAGGAAGAAGTCAGGAGTGGCAGAGAAGTATGTTAGATTGGTGCCGGATATGTATGAGAAGGAAAGGAAAGCAAACTCCTTTTCACAACCTTAACCATTAGGCCACCAACTGCTCCGAGATGCCCCGGTTCTGCCCCAAGAACAGTACAACAGTGGTGAGGTGTGGGCTTGGAAGGACCAAAGACTTAAAGGTGGAGCTGGAACTTTAACTGTAGTTAAAACAGTCCACAATCCAAGAAATAGTTTCTGGTCACAGTAGGTTTCACCTCTTCATCCAGGAGGCTTCTTCAGTTCTAACCCACTATGGAGGAGTTCTGGTATTTAACCTGCAGAGAGAGGCTGCAGACCTGTGAAAAGGGTGAGGGTGGGATGGGTGAAGAATCACACCAGGGTGTACCAGGTGTACCAGGTGAGCTGGATGTACAGTCCACGAAGGTTCTCTGTCATCCAGGTCCTGGTCAATTACAGTGGTTTGATCACAAGAGAATTTCCTGGGCACAGAGCAGAGAACAGCATCATAGGTGGATGAAAAGTTGTCGTTCCACTTAGGGATTTATTCATTTTTGTCTGTTTGGTCGCGATGGCCCCAAAAAAACCTCATTGTTGTCAATGCTGAGGCAGAACGACACCAGCTGCGTCTTTTTAAACAGTCCCAAAAACCATTCTACATTCTCAGTCTGCACCACATAAATCACCTCTTGGTTTTTTTTTTTTGGTTTTTTTTTCCCAAACTTTCTAATCAAACAAAGAGCAGCATCATTTTTTATGAAACATTTGATTTAAGACTGTTCGCTCTTGTCCAGCAGAAGTTGAACTGAGGACAGCGGAGGATGTTCTTTCACACGCTCTGGGCAGAGCTTCAGATGAGAATATGTGCTGTTTTATGGTTCTATTTTGATGTCAGGGCATTAACACAATTCATATTTTTGTCTGTGCTCAATTAAACCAGTCCATGTTTTCTGGGACTCTCTGGGACAGGGTTTGACTTTTGCATTGTTATTTTGTTGATGCCTTGTCCAAATGTACGTGTTCAGATGTGTTTTTGTTTTTTTTTGTTTCTTGTGCAGGCCGTGGAAGCTGATGCAGCCATGCACCTCAGAACACAAATACATCAGCTGCTGGGGAGAAACCAGGAACTGAGGCAGGAGTTGAAACTTTCTCGGGAAGAGGCAGCAAACTGCTTCAGTCAGCTTGGCAGCGCCAAAGAAAAGGTACAACTATTTGTTTTGAAATGATAACAACAACAACTACCAACAACTAACTGGATTTGTTGTAATGAACTTATACGACTTACTGTATGTGACATGAGGCCTTGAGGTGCAGCTGATCCATCAGGTTATTGTGGAAGGCCTTTGATTTATGCACAATAGTATTCTTTGCTACTTTGATGTTGAATTTTAACCACCTGATGCTGACGTCGTCCATTTGTCTAGAGTCCAGTTTTGGCAATAGTGTTTTTGCATGGAACTTTATTTCACAGGCATTTACACGTTTGCCTAAAGTACAGTGGAGGAATTAGAACCTTAACTCACTTATACCACGAGCTACTACTGCAGTTTAAAATGCTGCAGCAAATCTTTTCTCCTTTTGGTAACATTTTATTCGTGCTCTGTTCTTGTTTTACATTCCTGTAACGGACCTTTCAGGTGAGCAAACTGGACGGGGAATTGGAGCTGCTCAGGAGGACGGGCAGCAGTGGAGTTCATGTGCGACCTCTGACCCTCCCTGAAGAGCTGGGGCCCAGCAGCACCCAAGTCATCAGCTCCCTGAATGAGTATGCTGTTCGCCTCCTTCAGGTGAGTGCCTTCTGAAGATCTGGTGGAAATAAGTGCATCTCACTTGTTATACAGACTCAGCACAGAGTAGCACCGTTGTATTCTTAACTTTGAAATACATTTTTGTAACATGTATGTCTGAAAAAAACAAACCAAATATGACTGCAGAACAAAATAAAAAATTGCCAATTAAATAGGCAATTCTGTTGATAAGACGTGGTTAGGTCGGACAAGGCGAGAGGGGAAAAAAAGACATCTAGTTCATTCTAGTGCACTTGATACGACCTCTGGTTTCACTGTGATCTTCAAATGTCCAAGGAGCTGAAAAACAAGGATGACGAAACTAAGACACTTGCCGCAGTGTTGGAGCAGTACAAGGACAAGTTTTCTGTCATCAGCCACCAGCAGGGGCTCCTGTATAAAGAATATCTCAGGTGAGTCGCACAACATGTCACCTGGTGCTTGACTTTCAGTATGAAACTGAATTGTAGTTGTTTTGTTTTGTTATTTGGGTTCAGTGAGAAGTCTGAGTGGCAGAAGGAGAAGCAGCGTCTGGAGGAGGTGAAGAAGCAGCTGGAGGAACAGAAGCAGACAGATGGCATTAAAATTCAAGAATTTACCGTGAGTCTGACATTGGACAAATGGTCTATGAAGGACCTTTAGCACTGCCTTTCATTTGGTGCTAGACTTGTGGGCCTTTGTTTGAAGTGTCACAGACTCAGCGATGTCTCTGAAAAAAGCCAAATAGGGAGTGTAACATGTCAGAAATAAATCTCGCCCTGGAATATAAGCATCCGTGGCTCTGTGTCCATCACAGAGGTTCTAACCCCAACGATGACGAATGTGTGAGATGAACAAGGGGCTTGAACTTGTCTCCATCAGAAATATTGTCCAGAGCCTTGAGAATCTAGACTGGCACAGATTTCCTTAAAACAAAAAAAAGATTTGTGTTTTGACCTACAATGTCTACACATCCTGTTTTGAAGACAGCTGACACACTGCTGCACTTGACCGAGCTAACCTTCCCTCCAGTGAGGGTCCCCATCACGACAGATCAGTGTATTTTATTGGCGCATGGTTTTTTTCACCCAACAGGAACTGCTGGACACACTTAGGAAGGGCCCAGAGGAAGTCCACAGGCAGTTTAGTGAAGTGTTGCGCAAGTTGACGATGCTAAAGGTCAACGAGAAGAAACTGACACGTCGTTACACCACCCTGTTGGAGCAGGAGCAGCACCTCTGCAGGGAAAACAACAGGCTGAGGGAGGAGAGCACCAACATGCAGATCACAGTCACCCAGAGGATTGGCTACCTGCAAAGATATAAGGTACCGAGCCTCATCAACAACTATATGGTTGTATGTATTTGAAAAGCAGGAGTTCCAGACCAGATTTACTGTGGGTCGGCACCACTTCTGTTTCATGAAAAGGAAAAAATAAAACCTGTCATGTTGTTTTTATTAAGAAAATTGTCACAAATGTTACAGCAAGTTAGTTCCAAATGTATCCACGTGTGTTTCATGATTTTTCAACCAAATACGACTGAGCTGCCACATAAGGATCTGACCATTTACCTTTACAGCCAAGCTGTTAATAGTAGTGTTGTAGGCTCTGTCCTCTGTCCTCTGTCCTCAGGTTCGAGTTTGACAGTCAAATAGTGATGGCATTTCCCCCGTGACCTTGAGTTCAGCAGGTTCAGATTTTTTTTCAGGGGTTTGTCATAATGGAAGCCACTCCATTATGGCAAACGCTGACTATTCTATGACAAAGACTAGAACTTACACTTGGTAGAAGCCAATGTTGCAGTGGGTTGACCTACAACACTATTTTGACGTCACAATTTTCTGGCCAGCCCAGAGACCAAAAGACAAAACAGCTACTGCTTCAATTTGAGTAGAAGATGAAGAAGTGGAAGAGGGTCATCACCAGTCATCACCTCGCTCCTGGTTCTGTGTGCAGGAAATGGCTGCATACAAGGTAGCAGCTCTGCAGAAGGCCCTGGATGACAGCGTTCCATCATCTGAGCTGGAAAAGATGAACAGACAGTACACAGAGCTGACGGTCAAATACAGGGACATGCTGCAAAGGGACAGTGGTCTCATACAGAGGACAACTAACACCCAGCATCTGGAGGTAAACACTCACAATGGTTGGTCAACAACAACTGATGGTGGGACAATAAACACATTGCTGTTTTTTTTTCTCTTTGGACAAGAGTGAAAATGAGTCTCTGCGGGAGCGAATCTCTGCTGTGAATAAAGAGCTGGAGATCGCAAAGGAGAAACTTTATACGTTGGAGCAGGCGTGGGAAAGCGTCGACTCAACAGGTAAGTCAGAGTCAATATTGTCTTCCTTTTGTAGACATGCAAAACATCTTTCCACATTCGTGTTTTTGTTGTTGTAAAAAAGAGGAAAGGCTGTAGCTCTGCCTCTATATTCCAGAAGGAAATCATTTTTTGTTGCTCTCCATCACTGTAGTGCAAACAAAGTTATTATCTAGTAACAATCAAAGTATTGGTGAGTTATCAGAAGCTTGTACGTCAGGATACTTTTAGATAACGGACAGACAGACAGAGGGGACAGTCTTCTGTCCATATCCACCATAAATAAACGAGGAGAAGTAGATTCACCTTTTTATAAAGAGTTACATTTCCTCCTCTCAATATCAGGGGGTGAAATTGGCAAGGATAAGGCCAGTAAGGCGCTGGCCAACAACGAAATGGTGTCTGCTGCCAGAAGGATCACCACCCTGGAGATGAAGGAGCTGAATGAAAGGCAGAGAGCAGAGCATGCCCACAAGATGTATGAACACATGAGGAACTCCCTCAAACAGGTGGAGGAGAGAAACCTAGATCTGGAATCCAAGGTTGCAAAGGTAGGTAGATAGCTAGAAGAAAGAAGAAGAAACATGGTGGCTTTTTTTTTTTCTTCTTTTTCAGTCTTCCCCCAGAGCCACTGAATTCTCTCAAGAGCTAAAGAAAAAAAAATATATAGTTTTGTGCAGAAAAAGTGATGGTATATTAGTGTGACACAGTCTGAAAGGAACCGTGAGCAGTGTGATGTCTAAATGGCTGCACTACAGATCATACGTGAAGCATGAAAAATTGCCCCTTAGTTTCCCATATATCAGATTAGTTTGTGTAAGTTAATGTTTTGTTCTCGTAGCAAGTTCTGCTCCTATGCAAACAGCTCATCTGGTGCTGCAGTAACATGTGTAAACATTAAATAGGGAATAAGAAATGTGTAAATAGATAAATTGACAGAATTTATTACCTTTTCTACTAAATAATCCATTTAAAAACTATTCACTGCACTTGACTTCAATTCGGCCCATAATCACTTTTGTGTGTGACTGCTTGAAAGTTGGTGGATCTGGATAAACTGAAGTGTACAATTCATTTTCTGCATTTTTCCTGTGTAGTATTCCGACACTTGTGTCTCAGCTCTGTTCATTTTCATACATTGCTGCGAGCACTTTACACTGGACTGCATACATTTGTAACAAATCTCACTTAGCTGTGTAGTGTGTACTGTGCACTCCAGTTGCCAAGCGAGGACATTTCGTTGCCTGACCCACTGTTGTATTTCTGTGCAATGACAATCAAGGGAGTCTAAGGCTAAAAAAGTTGAGCAGCATATTAATTGTTGCCTTAAATTTTGTCCTCAGTTGACCAAGATGAATTTGGACGCCCAGAAGATGGAGCAACAGCTGAGAGACGAGCTGGCAGAAAGCGTTGGCAAAGCTGTTAGTGATGCTGACAGAGCCACGATAAGAGTTCTGGAGAAGAGCGAGGCCGAGCTTCGTATCCAGATCTCAAAGTGAGTCAGACGTCCTGCAGGTGTCGGAGCCATCATCGAGGCTCACGTTGTCCGTTATCAAAATGTGTGCATTACAGGATGGAAACCAGTTTTTTGGGTCACAGCATGAGATGATGAATGAAGATGTCAAAAGGGGAAAGTTTCTCAGATAATTGCACAGTGAGCGCAGACTTTAAAACCATATTTGGCATTTACCACTACCCCCTGTGTTGTTTTTACCCTCTGTGAATAATTCCATCATTTACTCGTGTTATCTTGTCTTTTTTTTATCTAAACCCTTTTCCACAAACTTATCTCACTTCCTAGTAATGCAAATATAAACGATGCTGTTTAGTTCAATCAGACAAAAGGAGAAAGAATGTAGTGTTTTGGGTTTTTTTTTGTTTCACTTTATTTTTGTGATATACAAACAAATCAATTTAAAATGTTGGAAAGTCATTCTATCTTTAAACAGTGACTGTACTGATACATCTGTTAAGGATAACTCCATAGATTTCCATTTAGCTTCATAAGAGGGATTGCACCCAGTCACCACAGGTCTCAATTGAGCAGCCAAATAACAGTCCCTTAAAGATGGGAGGGCCTTGCCGCCCCTATCCTCTAACCCTAACCCCTAAGCTGCAGAGAAAATTTAACCCTAGGTTTTTGGTTGTTCCAAATAAATTGTGAAATATGTTTATTCCATTCTCTGAATTGTTTTGGGAGGGACCTTTGAAGCACTTTTAAAGAATAAAATGCACATCAGTGTAAAATTTTACTTTTCACACACTAGCTTGACTCATTGTCTTAGTATTTATTTTTGTCGTTAGTTTTCAGGAGATGTCTGATGTGGCCATGATGCAGGTGTCTGCACTTCGAGTAAGGCAACAGTCGAGTGAAAAGGAGGTTGAAACCTTGAGGCGACAAATACTGGATTACCAGGTAGATGCATGTTTTCTTTTGACAAATTGTCCGTCAGTCTTTTTGTTTTTCTCTTGGTCTGATGGGTGAAGCAGTGCATTTAAGCTCCATCTCTTTCCCACAGACTCAGTCGGATGAGAAAGCCCTCATTGCACAGCTCCAACAGCACATTGTGGCTGTGCAGCTCAGTGAGTCTTCTGCTTTGACCCGTCTGGAGGCGGCCACCTCTCGTCTTCAGCAGTTAGAGGCCTACAAGCTTCGCGCAGAACAACGGCTGGATGCCAGCGAACAGATGCTCTTTCTTGTAAACCAGGAGAGCAGAAACCGCTCAAACCATCTACGCCAGACCATTCAGTCTCTACGCAGGCAGTTTGCCGGAGCGGTGCCTCTGTATCAGATTGAAAAGTTCTCCAAGACCATGGTGAGCCTTTTGGATGACAGGGTGAGAGCATTGGAGGAGAGGAAAAAGGCAGAGGAGGAGCGTAGGAGAGCCCAAGATCAAGCTGCTGGGTTGGAATTGAGACTTCAAGGGCTTGAAGAGCTCATCTCCACACTGAAGGATGCAAAGGGTGCACAGAAGGTGAGTGGTTTCAATGCATTTGGAAACAAGTAGCAAAAGTCGTGAAACTGCAGTGAATGAAACATGGGACATGACTTGATGTGCTGTTCTGCAGGTCACAGAGTGGCATAAGAAGATGGAGGATTGTCGATTACAGGACCTGCGCAAGGGCAGAGAACTAGTGGTCCAGAGGGAGGAGAACACGTACCTGAAGAACCTTGTGGAGGAACAGGAGAGAACAATCCACTCACTGGAACAGGACGTTGTGCAGCAAAACATGGTCTTAAGAATCTGCTTGATCTTCACACAGCATTAAGATTTTGGAACTCTTTTTGTCCTTTTTCTAGGCATACACAGTATATATGTGTGTGTGTGTGTGTGTATATATACAAAATATATATATATATATATATACATTTTATCACACAAGCTATGGGATCTTCTTGATCTTTTCTGTTTTTCCTTCAAGCTTCAAGAACAAAGACAGCTAGTCTGGGATCAGCGCGAAGTGGAGTTGGAGCAACAACTGGAGCAATTTGAGAAGCACTGCCATGTAGATAAGGTAGGATGATGTTCAAGGCCTGAGACTAAAAAGAATGAGCTACATTATTCAGTTTAGTACTGACTACTGTCTTACTTACTTGTATTTCTGTCTGTCAGGTTCAGGTTGGTGCAGCCTCACTGCCACCTCCAGGGCCACGTTCTGAATCTACTGATGCTATTAGTCCAGGAAACAGGCTTATGTCTCTGGACTCACAGGCCACCTACAGGAATTTGTGTGAGGTACATCCTACTGTCCCCCCCAGAAATCATTGGTACTCTCACAATCAAGCACATGTTTAAAGTGAAGTGTTTAAAAAAAAAAAACCTCTGTGAAACGTAGAAGCTGAAGGAGAAAGAAGATGCTCTACTGAAGGCTGAGCGGAACATCGAGTCCAGAGATAAAGTCATCAGTGAGCTGCGCCTTCAGCTGCCGTCCTCTGCGAACCAAGAGCGTCTTTTGACAAACAGCCAACAGGCCAAAGAGGTGGGTCAGTCTGAGGGACAACGTGCCCTGAAACTGGCTCACCAGACTATTAAGGATCTCCAGCGACAACTCAGCAAAAAAGAGGAAATCGTAAAGAAAACGATCAAACAAGCGGAACAGGTACAGTAGTGCATTATTGATATGTTGTTTAAAGAGGAGAGTCTGATCCAAAACAAAATAATAAATGAGAAAAAACTCACCACGGTCTTAACAGAGAGAAGTCAAATACACAGCCGTCTGACAACATTTCTTTCTTTCTTTCTTTCTTTTTTTCTTTCTTTCTTTCTTTCTTTCTTTCTTTCCTTCTTTCCTTCTTTCCTTCTTTCCTTCTTTCCTTCTTTCCTTCTTTCTTTCCTTCTTTCCTTCTTTCCTTCTTTCTTTCCTTCTTTCCTTCTTTCCTTCCTTTCTCCCCAAATAAATGTCCACAATTTTACAGTGTCAAAGTTTAAGTGTCTAAGTGTCTCGAAGCTGCTTTTATGAGACATAAGGAAGAGAAGGATAAAAGAGCAGCTTTATGGACCTGTAAAATAAAACCAACTTAGAAAGAGTGGAATCTTCAATAGCAGCACCAACTGTGGCCCAAATTCCTGGAGACATTTCCCACACTGTGGTGAGACATAGGTACCAACACTATCCTGGTTTCATCACAACACTTGACTTGCGGTTATTTTTTCAAGAGTGACGGTGATGAAAAAGCATTTCATTTATATAATACGGTGCAAACAAAAACCTCAGCTTTCTGGGTATAATATTTACGTCTGTATGTTGACTGTCACTTTTAGTCTGGTCAATGTAAGGATTTCTCTTACCGTGCAGAAATCTCCACAGTGTACGGGCTGACTGGAGGGTTTTTCTCTTTAACTCTTCTGTTGACACTAGGATCAGGGTGAGATGAGGAGGAGACACATGGAGGAAGTCAAGACGCTGGAGCAGAAGCTGAGTTTGAACGCGGACACCACATTGGACCGCATCAGACAGACGGCAAAGGTACATAATGTGTCTTCTGTTCATTTACAGCTGCCATTCTAATGTCTGCAACTTGAATCATCTTTTTTGTGCATGAATGTTGCTCAAGCCTGGTGTTAATGATCAGATGAGGGTAGGACCAGTTCACAAACATGTCAAGATACACCCAATAAATCACAATCAATCACTGGGAACAAAAGTATCATTAATTGTTCTAGTGTGTAGAGCAGGAAGTGAGATTTAATCAAATGTGCTTTCTTTTAATGATGAATAAATTGTTTCCAAAAAAAAGAAAAAGAAAAGTTCGGGCTCAAAGAAAGACGGACGGACGGACGTCTTCTCTGACACCAAATTGTGTCAAAACAAGAACTTGGCAAATATTCAGCGTTGAAATACCTTTTCAGCGAGTGTGCAGCATAGAGACGCAACAAAACAGAACTGAGGGCTAGGGTTAACATCTGAGATGATAAAACAGCTTCTTCCAACTCTTCATGCAGGAGTTGGTGTGGAAGCCCCCCTTCAGGGTGCCCACCTCTGAGCACCTGGAGTCTATGGCTGATTTGGAGCAGACGGTGGCTGAGCAGGACCATTCACTCTCCTCACTCACAGAGAAGCTGAAGCTGACGACAGGACAGCTGGATGAACTCCGGGTCGCCATGGAAACACAACACAAGCAATACACCGACACCATGTCCAGGTACGTCTAAAGACAAACGACCAGACGTGCTGATGTCACAGACACAGTTCCGTGGATGTCAGTTGTAGTTGTGATGGACTCAGTGTGGGGTCCATGGTTCTGTCCCCTACCTTCATGTCCCTTTGTCTGTCCTGGTCAAATCAAGCATAAACTCTCCTTTAACCCAGTTGAACCCGTTTGGAGGCTCATTAAATGCAGCAGGGACTGGATCGGTCTTATTGGCTTTTCACTCTTGGTAGAACGAAGTTCTGCCGGGTTTTCACACACTCGGTCAGACTGGCCTGACTCTCCAGTCAACATTTATTTGGTCCCCTTGTCCACCCACGTCTCCGTCTCCTCTGTACTCGGCCGTCTGCTCAGGGCTTTGATGTGTGTGGCACATTAAAGGCTTCTACCAAGTGTAGTCTGGCAGACTGTACCCGTCAACTGCTACTGCTGCATGAAGACACAAAGTGAATGTCTCAGGGAGACACAGTATCCGTTTGTCCAGCAATCAGTTTGATGCTTCATTGAGATCCAGGACCCAGAAAAAGATGGAATGAGTGGCGTTTAGGAGTTGTTTTTTTTTTTTTTTTGGTCTGGGGTTTTTTAGGATCACCTTCATGGAGTTTGACACTGATGAATAGAAAGGTGTTTCAATAATATGTTCTTCTTACAAAAGTGAAGTTTAGGAACCTTCTAAGTTCTAAACTTACCTGTTCCATATCTTCCAGGAAGGAGGAGCATCATTCTACCAAAGTAAAAGCTCTCACTGGTGAGAATGAAGACCAGAGGAGTCAAATTGTCCAGATGGAGAAGGAGATGAACTACCTCCGCTCTGAACTGCAGGCCCAAAAGGAGGCCAACGTCCGCTCCCCCAGCAACACCATGAAAAACCTTGTGGAACGACTCAAGTCACAGCTCGCTCAAAAAGAAAAGCAACTCAAGGTCTGTTTTTTTTTCTTTCTTTCATTTTTTTTTATTATTATTATTATTATTACAGATACATTCATTCTCACTGTGACAAGCCAAGAATCGTGTATTGATACGGAGAGAATTGGGATTGCAAGCCCACTCTTCCTCCTCCTCCTCGTCCTCCTGCTCCTCCTGCTCCTCCTGCTCCTCCTGCTCCTCCTCCCATAAACTGCCTCCTTGGTGAATGAGTTGGCACTGAGGGACCATCTCCTGAGTCTTCTTGTCTCTGGCACACCTTACATTTTATGTTGCCAAAACTGTGCATGTCAGAACAATCTTCTGTGTTTGGCTGGTGCATGACAGTCAGTCAGTCAGTCAGTCAGTCAGTCAGTCAGTCAGTCAGTCAGTCAGTCAGTCAGCTCTGTATATATTTATCCATTTCAATCCTTTTGAAGTCTATATACCATTAATCTCCCATTGACAGGCCAGTCATTGTTCACCCTCCAGTGGAGATCATTTCACAATTCCCCAGGTGGAACACGGACAAAGGCGTCTGTTAACACACAGTTGATAACCCAAAATAAAGGTCAGCTTTGGGAACAAGGTCCCAATTTGTACATAAAAGGATTTCATGAAACCATTTCCAATATTGACGTTGTTATATTTAACATCACTCATTACTTCACCCGTAAAAGTACCTTTACACTACCATCTCCAGGGGATTATACACTTTTTGTCATTGTTCTGCTGCAGGACAATGACACCTTGTGTTGATGTTCTCCTCTGTTCTGTACATCCGAAGGTGAAATCACAGCACATTCCTGTAGCCAGTGTGATAATGTATCCTGTCCAATGTGCATCTTTTTACCTGTCGCAGTTCATCATCATCCCCGTTGTTTTTCTATGTCCCTGAAAATCAAAAATCTCTTCTGATACGTGTAATCAGAAGTGGATAAAGTGAGAAAAGTGACTCAGTGTGAATAACCCAAACCTCTCAAAAAAGGTTTACAAACCATTGAAGCCCACTGCATGTCCACGTCACTCCTACGTCTGCTGTGGCCACAGGGTCTGAGTAAAGCTCTGCTGGAGCTGCGGGCAGAGATGACCTCCACCGCAGAGCAACACGTGCTGGCTGCTGCTGCCCAGAAGGAAGAGAATCTAAATGTACAAAAGTTGATAGACAAACACACCAAAGAGCTGAAGGTAAGAACGAATGTTCACTTCATTCATTCCATTCAACTTAACCTAATATCATTGCAACAGACTTCCAACCTTTGCCATCTGCTCAATGAAGAGCAGAGTTGCACCTTGCCACTACAAAGCAATGGTAATTTTTTTTTTTTGTGCTTCCACAAGTGGTGCATGATCTGAAGTTCTAATCGTCTTGAGCTTCATAGGCTTAAACCCTGGGCTATTCTAACCAGCAGCGTGTCATTCCTGAGCCAGGATAAATATGAAGGTTTTTATCAAATCTGCCTTTTTTTTAAGGTAAAGATGCAAGAATTAAGTGAGGATCTCCACGCTGCAAAGGAATCTGCAAAGACCTCCAAAGCTCAGGAGAGTGTGCTCAAAAAGGAAGTGGACAGCCGGAACCAAGATGTGGAGAGGTGTCACAAAGCCCAGAGAAGAGCAGAGGCTGAGAAGGAAGAGTTGGAAAAGGAGGTTCTCTCTCTGAAACAACAAAACAAGAGGCTGAGTGCTGCTCTGCAGGTCAGTGCTGGAAAATGTCATGTCATGACCTGAAATAGGCCAAAATCTAAATGAAGGACATCAGGGATCTGTCCCTGTGTCCCTGCATAGACACTTTTGTCTCCATCCTATTGATGTTTGGTTGTAGTGAATAATAAGACACTGCCTACGTCGACCTCATTTATTATCAGCTTGAACACAAAGTGTATCAACCTGTACTTATATGTCAACATATGAATTTCCATTACAACTGGTAATATTCCTGTGAGCCAAGAGGAGGCGCTAGTTGATGTTTGTTTTTTTTTTTTGGCTCCAATTCACTCCTAAACGTCAATCCCAGGTGATTGCCAATAGTAACCTCTTCATGTTCTGTGAAGAACTGGAGATGTTCCTTCTCAGTGATCTGATCAATGTGACTCACAGCCCCCACATCTCCAGGCAAACACCATGGTCCACTCATCAGGCTCATCTTGTTGAACTGTCTTTCCACTCTTCATCCTCTTCAGAGCTTTTCTAACTTCACTCTGATCTACCTTCTCCTCGTTCCTAGGCTCCCTAACATTTTCCTCGTTCAACTACAAACTCCTCAAAGTTCTCCCTCCATCTTCCTTAATGCTAATGACATTTTCATTCCTGTCCTTCATCAACCTCACACCTGCTTCACAGCCCATCATGTCAGCTAGCTACCTTTAGACCAACACTTCCACTCTTCCTCTTTTCTCTTTTTGCCTAATCCCTGTTGGTTAAAGGCTCTATGGTGGTCGTTGTTGACCAATGGCCTTTCTGCAGCAACCTTCACCTTTTATCCTGGCCTGTTGACTGAATATGTTTAAACTAAACTAAATGTATCTCAATCAAATAAATTGTTCCCTTCCTACATTTGCTCCTTTCAATGCTTGGTCATGCCTGAGCACAGTGAGGCTCTATGGAAATCTCCTTCTCTGTCTCTATGTTCAGAACCAACAAGAACCATATGGAAAAGAGCTGACTGTGGAGAATCTGCAGAAGAAGATCAGGAGGCTGGAGCAGGAGTTGGAGAATAGACCAGAGATGAAAAATGACCAAGATGTTTGTGGAAAGGTACTGAAACGTCACTAGAGTCAACAGTGAATCATGTATCTTGATGTCTTGATGTTCATGGCATACATGCATGTACGCACTGCAGACCAAGGAGCAGGTCGTCCGGTGGGAGGAGAGTAAGAAGTGGCAGACCAAGATGGAGAGAGTGAAGAACTCTTTGATGGAGAAGGAACGCGAGAATGAGATGCTTTCCAAACAGCTCAGCACTTTTAAAGAGCTGTACAGCAGGTAATTGGTGACATTGGCTTCACATTTAACCTGACGGGGCTGAACTGCAAAGGCAAAATGAAAATAATAATAATAATAATAATTTGAGGCAAGTCTCATTAATATATGCTTTGAATTCTGAATTCTGTGATGTACATATACATATACATATATATATATACCTTAATAAATTGATGATGAAATAATGCAATAATAATTGCATTAAAAGGAGGATTGGGGCTGTGTGACAAACATAGTGGCATTCAGAATTTACATTTTGATAAATGTAATATATGCACATGCATGTTATGTTATTACTTTTGTGGTTTTTTGCGTGTTGTGTTGTGTTGTATGACTGTAATTGCAGACTGGAGCAAGAGAAAACTTCACTGCAGAAGAAGATGAAGGTTCGAGGTGTGACTGCTGATCAGGTTCTGGGATTGCGATCAACTGAAATGGAGAAGGAACTGGAGGTTCTTAAGAAGAAGAACTTGGATCTGGAGACGGAAATCTTTGCAATTAGGTATGTGTGGTTGGTCCACAGTAGGACTAGATCTCATTGTCTCCACCAGTGGAAGGGTTCAAGGGACCAAATGAATGGACATTAAAATGTGTCTTTTTGAAATGTTCTCCTTAACTGACAGTACGTTTTCTCGTCTTCTGCTGGTGGTTAGCACATCTGTTATAGGTCTGCAGCTTATTTATATATTTCTTTAGACGGCACTATTTTAGTCAGACATGCACTGATTAAAGCATGCCTGCAGTATGACTTGACAACCCGGCGATATATCCTTGATGATTCAAGTATGTTATTGGTTTGACTGATTGAAAAATTCAAGTCATTTATTTATCTGGAACTATTATGTCGACCAGGATCCTTGAATTGTTTACCAACAATTTCATTGCATTTCTATTAATTGTTGTCCTCTGACGCAGCAACATTGCAGAATCAACCAGTTTATGAGCTGGACAGAGACGTTTCCTCTGATATTTCTCATTACATGACAAGCAGACAACAACAGGCCTTACCCCGTGATGATGCTGTGAAAAATCTAACAGAGAGAAACCAGCACCTGGAGGAGAGGCTCCATGTCCTAGAAGGTCAGATGTCCAAAGAGCCTCAGACGAGCCCTTCTGTAAGTGCACCTAACCTTCACCTAATGGCGACTGCAGTAGTAAAGAAGCACTTTTTTTAACTCCATTCCTGATGGAACCGGATTACAGAACAGAAAGGAAACAAAATGGGCCTCAAAGCCTTTTTTGATGGGATATATGAACAAAGATATTTGTTAATTTTGCCTCTTTATCTGGACCAAAACATGTTATTACTTTATCTCTTTAATTGTTTAATTACCCTCTTTGTTTGGTTAGGGTTAGGGTTAGCCACTGAATGGATGATTAAAGGGAATGGACACATGAGACACAAAACATCAGTTGGATTCTTAGGAAAATAAATTTAGTGAAGAAAAAGAATATAATTTAGTCAATGTGACAAAAGATCTAAAGGAAAATCACAGCTGTCTGCCCCGATCCGTTGGAAAGAGGGAACCTTTCAAAGGAAGGAAGGAAGGAAAGGAAAGGAAAGGAAAGGAGTGAGTGAGTGAGTGAGTGAGATTTATGGGCTAAGCCTCATTGATGCCAGTTGTTTGTGCAGCCGATGATTCCCCAAAACACAACTCAGAATGAATCCAAAGTTAGATAAGAACAGCCAGAGCCAAAGTTGTATTCTTCAACAAATGAAAATAATCCATTTCAGTTCGAAGCGCCTCTCAGAACACACAGGGACACTGTACAGGACGGACATAGAAAACAGAACAAAAGCACAATTAAATCATGGGGGGAGGTGAACATAAGGGAGAGAGCAGAAGGGAAGTCACTGTGAGGATGCAAGTCCAAACAGATGGGGTTTGAGTCTGGATTTGAAGAGAGATACAGAGTCAGTGTTACTCATGTCTCGGGGGAGAACATTCCAGAGTTTGGGAGCAGAGCGACTGAAAGCTCTACTCCCCACAGTACTGAGGCGGGTGGAGGGGACACTACGGAGGATGGAGGAGGAGGAGGAACGATGGGAGCGGGCGGGAGACTGGACAGATATGGATGGCCTTGAATGTGAGGAGGAGTTTTAATCAAATTACTTCTGAATGTTGTGAGAAGCCAGTGAAGATGCTGTAGTGCAGGGGTGATGTGATGGGGTTCTGGTGCTGAGGTCTGGTCCACTTGGAGAAATCAGCAGATTTTCCCTATTGGCTGTTCATAACTCTGTGTACACACATGTGAAGACCAAGAGCCACCAGTGCCAAGCTTTGAGAGGGATTTCTTCTGCCACCTTTGATGTTGAGGACAGATCCTGCCCAAAGAATCTGGAACCTTGTCGTTGTGTATCCTCCAAGCTCCCTGAAAGCCCTGCACATGCACATGATCTCCACCAGCCAAAACAAAGACTCATTACTGTTCAAGAAACATGGACAGAAACTCAAAGCAGACCCACAGGAGGACAGGAGGACGCCTGGCATCAACAGGGGAAGTCCAGTCCGGACTTGACAGAGTCAGACAGTGCTCATAGACAAACCCCAGTGGTGGGTCACCGTGAGGATCATAATGCAGGAGACCAAGGGGAAGATCATGTCTCTGATGCCAACATGTTGGACTCTCCACCTAAGACCACAGAAGAAAGTGACACCATTGCAAATGATCAGTCTGGAAGACCTGGATCAGCTCAACCATCTTCTGAACCTGGCTCAGCACAAACGGGCCACAAACCCAGTAAAACTGAAGAGAGCAGAGCCAACCATCACCACAGAGACACTGATGATGATGATGATGATGATGTGAAAATCAGAGAAGCAAAGTTAGAGAAAGAGATTCAACAGGTTGAACTGGAAAGTGGAGCAACTGTCACTACAGAGGAAGATGAGCCAGAACAGAACTGCTCAGCACAACCAGATGTGGAGCTGAGCTGCACACTGAGAGAACACCTGGGCTCCATTAGAAGGAGAAGAAGGAGAAGAAGGGACGAGTGTGTACAGAAACAAGAAAGCAGATGTCCTAAGTATCTGAAGGTACCACAGCCCTGTGTAGTCACTGAGCTATGACTCTAAAGCTGTGCTAGGCCCGAAGAAAACGTGATGAATGTGCAGTGGTAGAACGTGGCTCCTTTTGATTAGTTTCCCCAAAACTCCTGTGGACCATGGATTGAAGGTTTGTGTGGTCTTCTGTTTCTGGACTGAGTCTATAAAGTGTCTGGACTGTTTGTTCAGATAAAAGTCTTCTTGTTTTGTTGTATCTTTAACAACAAACTCAAACACAATTCACAGTGACACACAAGAATAAAGGAACCACACAAGCCTCCATTGGCGGCAGGAGAATGTGTTTCTTCCAATGTATTAGTGCATCATGCAGTGATGATGTCATTCCTTCTTCAGTTCATGACCTTTAGACCCACAAAGAGTCAAGTCGCCCCGGTCCATTACCTTCTCATGTTTTGCATTGCCATTGGTGAAGATGTCGCCACTTTACTGCAGGTGTGTTGTGTTGTGTCGTGTTGTTGTGTAGACTTCAGGGAGAGGCACAGTCACTCCGTCACAGAGAGACCAGGAACTCCAAAAGGAGAACCTCAAACTTGCCTCTGAAAACCTGGAGCTGCGTTTTCAGCTGGAGCAGAGCAACGTGGACTTACCCAGACTCAAGGTTCGCCCACAACAAACAACAAACAAACCCGCGCTCAGGCTGACTCTCGGTGAGGCTACAACCCTTTGTTTGTTTGTTTGTTTGTTTCTCCAGAATCAAATTGCTGACATGAAGGAAATGTGTGCTGCACTTAAAAAGGAGAACTTGGAAGTGAAGAAAAAGCTCACCCACGTACAGGGGGTACGTTGCTGTGAAAACACGTTGATTACAGTCTGTATGTGGCCAGAGGACGTGACAAAGTTGCCTTGTTCTCCTCTACAGAGCGGTCCGAGTGGTAAAACGGTACCAGAGCTTGAGAAAACCGTTGGGCTGATGAAGAAGGTGGTGGAGAGGCTGCAGAGGGAAAACCAGACCCTGAAGAGAACCAGTGGCTCCGTCAACAGAGACCGAGCAGCTGCCTTAAAACAAGAACACGAGAAACTCAAGGTGCTTTTCCTCAGTCATCAGGTTTTTTCACGTGTCCTCGAGTGTCAGTGTAATAACACGTCCTCTTTTCCCAGGATGACTATGAGAAATTAAGGAGTCGGTGTGAAGACGAGATGATTTCAAAACAAGAATCTAAAACCAAAGGAATGGAGAAAATAGCAATGGAAAATGAACGACTTCGCAAGAGGATTAAAAGGGTAATTAACTAAATGTATGATTCTATGTTTTGTGGTCACATGATGACGACACACTCTTCGTCATACACTACTTTTGACTCTTGCCTTTGTGGAAAACAGGAGGTGGAGACATCTGAAAGGCTGAGAGTGGCCCAAGCCTCTCTGGAGGTGGACAATGAAAAGCTGGAGAAGAAGCTTGAAGAAACCAGTCAACGACTTCTGACGGCTCTGTCTGCACCGCCGACAGAGGGAGTGGACCAGACCAGGAAATCGTCTGTGGTTACGAGGTCAGAGAACAGGGTTTCTGGCCTGGAACGCAGCGGCGGCCAAGTTGGACAGCAACGCAACTGTGTCTCCACACTTTATTAAGTTTATTGTTCACTAAAATGTCTGTCAGCGACCTTGATCAGTCAACATCTACTGTGTTCATCTGATTGAAAGCATCTGCCGTACATGAACAAAAACGTGTGTGAAACTGTTGTCACAAAGTAAAACATCGTGCAGATACAACGTTTGGAGGCTTTTCCTTGGGAAAGGGTTGGTTTTTTAAACTAATAAACTTGCTGGGCTTCTGTTCACAGACTGTATGAGAAGAAAATGAAGGAACTAGAGACGGAGCTTTCTCAGAAGAACCTCAGCCTCGGTGAATACAAACAGCAGCTGAAGGAGTCGAAGGAGCAAGAGGAGCGAGCTCGAGCAAGCATCTGGAAACTGGAAGACGAGGTCCGTGCAAGAAGACACTTTTGTTTTGGGCCAACCAAATATGCATTCTATGCAAACAGAGGATATGACTTAACCACACACACACACACACACACACACACATGAAGTCCATGCTCAAAAGCAGGAGTTGAAGGAGACGCGCGGTGTTGTTGATTAAAATGGGCTGAAACTGTGTCTCTGGGTTTTTATCTTCTAGGTTGAAATGTTGAAAAGCTCAGACACTGGTGCAAGAATCAAGGACGAGTTTCAGGCAATAAGGTATGTGAAGGACATCTACGTACACACACACACACACACACACACATATATATATATATATATATATATATATGTATGTGTATATATATATATATATATGTATGTGTATATATGTATGTATATATACAGTATATATATACATATATATATGTGTGTCCCTTTTTTGTTACTTCTTCAATGTCCATGAGTGTGGCTTTAACTGAGCAGGACTATATAAACATAGTAAGTATTGTTAGTATTATTATTATTATTGTTAGTAGTAAGTAAATACTGTTAAAATTGCAAAGTTCTTTTTTGTTTCATAGAAGAAAGTACAGATAAACAAACAAACCTGGGATTGTTTTTTATTGTTGCAGTTGGCCACTAGAGGGCAACCGTTTGCAAAACAGTACTACAGTACAGCCTGAATTCTAATAGTTAATAGTGGTGATTATATTCTCAGATATCACCGACTCGATCACATTTAATGTGATCTCTTCCAGATCACGTTAAATCATCTCTTCCTTTTTTCCAGACTGGTTGTGATCTACTATTTCACTTAGAAGGAAACAAAACATTTGGAAATAGTGACCAGCACCAGTACATGTACCAGCACCAGCACCAGTACCAGCCCACGTCTGGCTCTGTTCATCAGACATACAGTAGAAGTTACAGCCTGTGTTTCTTCTCAGTCACACTGTGTTGCCTCCTCCATCTGGTGTTGGTGGAAAGGATTTGTTCACAGAGCAGTGATGCAGCAGAGGAGACGTATCTGTGTTTCCCTCTGACCTAAGAACAGAACAGGGCCGGGCTGATGTGGTGTGTGTTGATGGTGTGTGTGTTGATGGTGTGTGTTGATGGTGTGTGTTGCTTTTTTTTTGAGAGAAAAGCTCCTTTTTCTCTGCATGTTTTTTCTCCTGAGGTTGTTGAACTCTGAGCTGCAGAAGGACAATCTGGATCTGAAGCAAAGACTCAAGGAATTCAGTGAATCTTCATTGAAACAAGGTGAACAGAGTTCCCTCATCCTTTTAGTCAGAAAAAACCCCTGAAATCTGAAGTTTAATGTCAGTGTGAGATCAGATGTAGAGTTTTTTTAGGTGCAGATGTTCTTCTACAGGTGGAATCATGGATTCTAAACATGACACAATGAGAACAAGTGGGAGATTTTCAGATTTATTTAATACATACATTAGTTGAACTGTTGTCCACTGGTGTTGGAGCTTTGCTGTCTGTTTCAAATTAACCAGTTTAACACATTTTAAAAAATAAAATCCCGTTCACTGGAAAACAAAAAAAAAAAACGTATACATTTAAGTTCCACTTCTACGCGTGTTGTCTTTGTGGAATCCAAGCTCTAACCACAGAGTTCTTTTGTGCCTGTAGATCATGGCCAGGTGGATCATCTCCTGCAGTCAACACAGAGCGAGAAGGTCCAACTCCAAGCTGAGGTGAAGAAGCTGAGGAGAGAACTAGAGAACTTTGACCCAACCTTTTTTGAAGAACTGGAGGATCTGAAGTATAACTACAACCTGGAGGTGAAGAAGAACATCCTGCTGGAGAAGGAGCTCAGACGGGTTTGTGATGAGAGCGGTGTCACCTTTCAGATGCCCAGCGTGTCCATCAGTTGACCTTCACGGTGGTGTGACCAAGGCCATCCATGAGATACACTCCTAGTTAATCAGTAGACAGTTAAGGTTAGAGCGGTTGAACTACAGCTGCACTATACGTAAAGGGTTAGGGTGGTGTTTTCTTTTCTTGTCCTATAGTATTGTTGGACGTGTCCAACACAGCAGGATGTCATGTGATCAAAGTGATTTGTGTAAAATGTCCTGTTTGACACTGATAAAGGTTTTTATTTTAGAGAAGATGCTTTTTGTCTCATCAAACTACTTTGTCTCAAATTGACTTTGAGAAGAATTTATTCTTGGACGTGACCCCAGCAGAAACACGTTGTTTCAGCAGGTTCCTTGAGTGGAGATGATGGTGGGCAGCAGGTCTCATGTTGGATCTAGTGTGAACGTGAGAGAACAAGTTCTAAACAGCCGCTGGTTTGGATGAAGTAAGAAACTATCAGATGGTTTTTACAGTAAAACATGCAGTAAACACACCAGGCCATGGAGCTGGACAGACCCGGAGGACATTTGGACATTTTGGAAGAAATGTCATCAATAATTGGTAATGGGATGTCTGTCAATCTGTAGCCACCTCCACCTTGTCTCAGGGGGGACAAACCAGGAGGACAAACTAGAGACAACAATGGAAGAAGCTCTGTTTGATCTGAGCTTGAGTGAAGTCCTTGGATGTGGGACAAGAGAACTCCAGACTGATTAGGTATTTGTTTCTCTTTCTGTTTTTCTTTTCAAATCCTCGGGACACGGACATTTACTCTGCAGGTTTAAGGATCATTTAAAATTTGATGTGAAATGTCCTCCAATTCTGCGATGGTCTTTGTTCTACCACCAACTCTGGGAATGCTAAGAAGACTGGAGTTCTTAGCAGCAACATGACAGTGATGTAGGACTGAGTGGTGCTGACTGGACCACCTCCACCTGTCTGCTGCTAAGAAGAAAATGACCTTCTAAGCGGCAGTGATTGTTCTGGGCAACCTGTGCAACTATGGCTCAAAGTCAATGTCCTGAAGTTGGTTGAAAGTCTGTCCATTCAGGGAGGACAGAGAGCTGAACAGGTTCCTGCTGCTGCACTCATCGCTGGTCCAGTCCACGTGAATGACCACCGTCCTGTCTGCGAGGTAGGAGCCCCCGTCTGGCCACCTCAGCCCCAAGTGGTGACGGTGAATCTAGCAGCAGAGTGTGGAAGGTGGAGGAGAGAATGAGTGAGAGACTGACGGAGGCTTTCAAATGTTGACCTTGTTCTGGACCCTGACCTTCACTAGCGTGCCGTCGTCACAGTGCCAAACGATGCCCTCGACTCGTCCCTCTGGACTCTGTCTGAACCAGGAGCAGAGCTGCTGGAGGTCCACCGATGGAGGACCCTTGATCCTGATGCTTCCATGTGAAACCAGGCAGTGAAGTGGCCACTTCCTGCTGCCCAGTCCTGTAGAAACACAGACGGGTCCGTGATCAGTGAGGACGCTCCACGGTTCCATCCGTGAAGTCCGACAGCACGTCATCACCGTAGGGGTTCCCGTTGACGTTGGTGCCGATGAGCTCCAGGGTTTGCTCCATCAGGTCAGCCAGCGCCACCGCGGCCAACTCCAGCCGGTCTCCGTCATCTGCGCTGGGCCGTAGAACCACGGCCGAGCCCACCCTGTGGTCCACCACAGAGGAGTGCCAGCAGTACTGCTTGTTTTCCTCCTCCACCGGAACCCAGCCTGAAGGTAAAGACCTGTTCACGTTACTCTGGTCTTCAGGTCATGTTTGGAGATGAACATATGAAGAGTCTGGTCTGTGGGAACGTGACCTTTCAACTACTGTGATGAGAGACGGATCATTGTTTCCACTGTTCTGGAACATCATCACCATCATTACCATCATCACCATCATCATCGTCACAGCATGAGGTCATTGTTGATCTGAAAGTACCAGGTGAGTGGTACCTGGGATGTGGCCCAGTGGGTCTGGTATGGGACGACCGTTGTCACGTTGGACTCTGTGAGCTGGGATCCACTGCTCTGGCACTGATTTGAAGTCGTCCTCCAGGTTCCACTGAAAACCTGAGAACAGAGACAGAAGAAGACAGAAACCTCCAGACCCACTTCCACGTACCTTTGATGTAGGACCCACCTGTGCAGGTCCCGTGCACGTGCTGGTACTTCTTAAACCTCTTCTCTGCCTGTTTGTTTGGTCTCCGGTCCAGTCGGGCCCAGAGGTGAGGCCGTCCTGGAGAGATGATGGAGAGATGTTTCTTGTCCTCATGTCAGGACACAGGACACAGGACACAGGATGACGCAGATGGATCTCTACCTTCATAGAGTGTCACGTAGCAGCAGGTGCCGTCCAGCTTCTCCGTTGCCAGCGCCTCGTGAACATCTGCTTCCAGAGCCACAGGATTCACACGGTCAGAAGCCAAAACCTGAAAGTGCTGCAGGTAGAAAGTGTCACATTTTGATTGTCCTGACAGATTGGACTGTGCCCGTCTGCCACTCGGTCTGCACATTCAAGAAAAAGACCATTCCCATCATCTGAGTCACTTTGACAGAGTCTGCAGATGGTCCGCGGACCTCCTGTTAGAACACAGGCTCCGTGCTGACTGATGGATCTGCTGATGTGACTCGTGTGCAGGGTCAGCAGCAGAGGCTCAGCTCAGCTCAGCTCAGCTCAGCTCACCTGACCTTCTCGTTTTCTGGATTCTTCTTCTTTCACCTGCGTCACAAAGACACACGGGACCTTGTGCTGCACGGAGCCCAGTCTGCGCATCTTCTCCTCCTTCTCCTTCTTCTCCTCCTTCTCCAGGTCTTGACGGTCCGACCACGTCCGCCCTGATTCTTCAACCTCTGAAAACCGACGATCAGTCGAACGGTCGACACTAGCGGCGCCTGGTCGAGTCTTTCCTTCTTCTGTGCTCGTTTTTGGCAGATGCATCACGAACCAACAGCAATGCTGCCCTCCTCAGGTGACTCGAAGACTTACAGCACATGTTAGAACAAGAAGAAGATGAAGAATGGTTTATTTTTCATCCCCCAGGGGGGAAACACGCTTTTACAGAAGCTCAAGAACATATAATAGGAAAATAGTTCAAAAAATTGAAGATAAAAATATATATATATATATATATATATATATATATATTGTATATATATATATAGTACATATATTATATATAGTGTTTCACAGTGTAACACAGTGTTACAGTCTCTGAAGCCTGATTGACTGAACAACCTGAACCAGAGTGATGTTTCAGTTTCTTCTTCTTTGTCTGTGTCCTGGTCCTTCACCCAGAGACACAACCACTCCCAAACCCCATCCTTCTTTTCTTCTAACTACGATGGTGATATATACACTCATTATGTGAATAACCTGCCACACCCAGATATTTAGAATCTGTTTGTAACCCCGTTATATTATCTTTAATATACTCTGATATAAATATATATATATATATATATAATGTCTATAGTCTTGTCATATTGTTCATTCTACTGCCATGACTGCACACACCCGTTATTCATGTACATACAGTATCTCCTCTCTGTACACGGTGATTTATTGCTAAGCACTTCTGGGTGGATGCAAACTGCACTCGTTGCTCTGTACGTGTGACATGTGCAATGACAATAAAGTTGAATTCTATTCTTTTCTATATTTAAATCTGCAGCCATAAAAACCATGACTTGTTGCTGTTGACGTATTCAGATCAAACTTTATTCATTTTTAACCAAGTTTTTCTGACGACTTTTTCTTCTATGATCTGGATCCACAGAGCGTGATGTCACTGGAGAATTTCCTGTCGGGCTCTTCGTGTTCCTCCTCCTCCTCCTCCTCCTCCTCCTCCATGTGTGGATCTTCTGGGTCACTATCACCATTTGTGTGATTCCACATCTCTGTCCCTGCATCGTCCTTCTGCAGCTCCGTGGACCAGCGGTTGGAAGGTGTGCTTAAGAGAAAGAGTAGTTCTTTTTTATCAACTTTGTCTTTTTACCCTGGTGTCTGTACCAGAGTAAAACTGTCAGTAACACAGATCGCTCTGTCATCGCAGCTCAATGAACTTCTCCACTTTACTAATGTTCTACACACTCATCCTGGAATTATCCACAGGAACTTGACCCCATGGTCAGACTGAGGTCCAGGTGGCGCTGCTGGTACTTTTGTATTTTTACATTTTCAGGAGTAAGAACTTCCAGGTCAAATCTTCAACTTCCTCCTAAACTGGCTGCGTGGATAAATGATTAAACTTTACTCCATTAACAAACAAACGAACAAAAGTTAAACGTGAGCTTTTTTTCGTACTTCTGTTTCCTGATGAAAGCACGTATGAAGTGGAAAAGAAAGAGGATCGAGCACTGAGCCTTGGGGAACTCCGTAACACACGACATCTTTCTTTGTGCCAGGAAACGAGATACGAGTTATTGTGACCAAAGTGAATTTTTATCAGACAAGAAACAAACAAATGTCGTGACGTGGAATCAAACTAATGGTTTGAATGGAACAAAAACTCACAACTTGAAGTAACAAACAAGAGCAGCGGCCAATGGGAGCAGCAGGACGCCACCGATGATGATGATGATGATGAGCATCCCAGGGAGGACTGCATGATGGACGACAACAACAACAACAACAACAACCACAAATGATGTTGTGACACCACCAACATTTGACAAAAGTGTTGACTTGAATAGAAGTCCTTACCTGTCGGGGGGGACGACGTCTCCTGGCTCACATTGGTCCCAGTGGTTATTAATGTTTGTCGGTGATGAGCGACAGTCGTGTCCTTGTCCTGGTTGGTCAGAGCTGTGGTCAACGACCGTTTGCTTGGAGTTGGAGTTGGAGTTGGAGTTGTTTCCTCGCTGGTTGGTGTCAGTGTTGATGGTCGTCTGGTCGTTAACTTGTATGGACCAGTGGTTGCTGTTGGAGAGGAGGATGTCCACGTCAGGAGAGGACGTTTCTTTTCTTCTTCTGAAAGAGAAGACACTGATGGTCAACTTTTTCTCACCAACTGTTGTTGTGTCCACTGGGTGTTCAGACTGAGGACGTCTGTGAAGGCTGCGACCAACAGCTCGCCAACATCAGATCTCCATGTTGGCCTCCACTGTCCTACACCAGTTGTTGCTACATCATTGTTCTCCAGTCAGAGGGTTAAGAAGCTTTGACCAGTTCTGAATGAACAGAATCTCTGGTTCTGAGTCAACTGCACCGGTGGCGTTGAAGCAAAATACAGCAAATTTGATGGTGGGCGGAGCGTTCCACACGGCCGTCCCTGTTTGTCCCCGCCCGCATCTGGGGTTGGCTGTAATCCGGGGGATAACGGCGAACTTGTCTTGGACCCATCCATATCTGTACAAAGGAAACAGTGATGTCATGAATGCTGTTGTGGTTTCCTGTTGGAAAAGGACATTGAGCATCCTGTGGACATGTTGACATGGCTCTGAGCTCTGAGCTGTCCCTGAGACCTACTTGCATGTTTCCAGTCCTCCCTGCATGGCTCGCTCCACCTGGCCCTTGGTTGCCATTGTGGTGTTCAGGGACAAACAGGCAGCGTTGGCAGACTGGAAGTCAAAGGCGTACACGTCTCCGTCCATCAGGACAAATACACCAGCAACGGTGTCGCCTGGACTCAAGCCTGCAATTAAATATTTTTCAAAAATGACTTGAGGGACTTCTCCTGCCATGAACAATGGACTTCATTATTTAGGACCGTGACGTAGAAAAAAATGTCTTTGTTTAAAGTTGATGAATCATAAACGTGTCTCCAGAAAGGAAAGTATTCTATTGTCACAGCTTGGACGACAGGACAACTGCACTGGACAGAAAGACAACACGGCTTCTCCAGGGAATGTTGGTGAAGACCAGAAGATAGAAGACAAAAAAAACAGCAAATCAAGACTTCCACAAATGTCAGTGTCGTTCAAACACCACTGACCACAAGGAGCAAATGTTGTTTTCCTGAAAGGCATCAGTCGAATCAGACGAATTTGACATCTGAGAAAAGACTGTGGAGACAGACATTGACCACGATGTCCTTAACTCAAGATTAGAAACTTTCCTCCGTTTCAGCTTCTGTCGCATTCATTTCAATACGTGCAGCACAAATGAAGAAGAAGAAGAAGAAGAAGAAGAACTCACCTGTTGAAGCGGTGAAATTAGAGGCAGGAAAAACAGGTGCAAAGAACAAGAAGAAGAACATTTCACAGAAGAACTTGAACCGAGCCATGTTTGCAGTGAAAACCTCCAAAGTGATTTGGAGGAGACAGAAGAACCAGAAGAACCAAGTGCAGTAACTGCCGACTTGCAAAATTGAAAATGGATTGAGACTCGATGAGAGGAGGAAACAGGAAAACCGGGGTCATGGCTGCTGCTTGACCTGCAGCCAGATAAAAGACAGAGGTCAACGTAGACACGTGGTGTGTTGTGTTGTTGTGTTGTCACAGTCCTGTGTTGGTCCCATCCACAAACACCGAGACATCAACATGTTGGACAAGTTAGAACCTCAGGGGAAGTTCTTACACTTCTGGCCTGTGAGCTCCAACAGGCCAGAAGGTCAGAAAAGGACTTTTATCCATGGACATGTCTTTGTGTGAGATCTTCTGTCCATCACAGACGAGAAGATAATGCACATCGACGGATAGAATGTCAACTAAACACACACACTGAGAAGTTAGACAGGTTAGACAGACAGGGTTGGACCAGTGAACTGTCTCTCTTCATGCTCTGATCACTTCTGCCACCATGTGGCTGACTGTTGTACCTACCAACGATGACCTGATGAACCAGGGGCTGGGGATGTGGGCGGGAAAAGCTCGTGGTCGTGGCTACTGACCAATCACAGGGATGGGTCGGTAGTCGGGTTTCGGACAGAAGCCGGCGCAGCAACATCAGCAGAAGAGCTTCTAGCAGCAGATGATGGATGATGACGTCACTCCTGACTGTTTACATCATGATGTCATCAGCTGATGACAGAGAAGTTAGTCGGACTGAGGTGAGGTCCTCATTTCCTCCTTTCATCACCCACATAATAACCTCCGCACCTCACGGCCTCCTGTGGGACCCGGGCTGTGACCCAGACCAGGACCCGGACCTGGACCCGGACCCGGTACTGCAGCTGCAACAGATCGTTAACTGGTTCCAGGTCCCTGGTAAATAGATAAAGTCAAAGTCACGCTTCACTAAGTGGGAGGGAAAAGAAAATATCTTCAGGGAGGTGGAGAGTCATCCTCACGTCGCATCATCTCCACCACCCGTCCTGAGGGAGCAATCCCAAAGCCCATTTCCCAAAGTCGTGTATTTTTACATTGATTTACTCGTCCTGGACGTGTAGGAGAAAGACAGTGAGGTCCAGAGGAGGTCATATGAACATCAGCCTCGTCCTTGTTCATCCTCCTGGCAGCTGGAGGACATCAGGAGCAGACAATGTTCTCAGATGACAGCTTCCTTCCACTGGGTCTCCTCAAGAGGTCCATGGTGAAGTGTTGGTCCTCGGTGGAGACATCTCCCTGCTTCATTTCCACAGTGTCTTGGCACAACTTTAGTTTCCATCACTGAAAAGGAATCGTGCAGGAGAAAAAAGACTTGTGACTTGTTTGGCTCTTCCACAATATCTCCTTGGCGACCCCTAGAGGACGCTGCCATCGCTCCTACCTGTAGCACTTTCCAAGCCTTGACACATACAGAATTCCTCAACTGACCCGGTTCGGTCTGACCGGGACCAAACCCTGGGACTGGTAGGATGTGTGAGGTCCAAAGGGCTGGAAGAATCAGAAGAGAATTTTAAGGCAAAATCATGAAGCTCAGACAGAAGACGTGGATAGTGGGTTGGTGTTCTGAGAAATGTTCTATCTCCTGTTGATGAACTCCATGGGACCATCAGGTCTGGACCAACGGTGGCCTCGTTCCAGAACAAGGAGTCTCTTTGCTCCTGCCTGCGGCTGGGTTCTTCCCTCTCCTGTTACCTGATGAATAATGGACGATGGTGTCCACCCCGTGAGTCCACCATGAAACTGAGAACTTCATTGAAGCTGTTGCCTACGTTATGGACACGTCCTCTGTCAGTGACTTCATCTGCCGTGGAAATGTCTCTCAGGGCCAAGTCCCACACAGACCTGCAGACGGTCGGAAGGTCGTCTCTGGACGAAGGTTCGTACAAACCCGTCTCCATGAGCAGCAGTCACGTCAGTGGAGGCGGATGGTTCAGGAACGGAGGAGGGTCCGAAGAATTCCAAGGTCTCTCTCGGCCCAGCAGGAGACCTGTGCGGGTGGTCAGACCGGTCAGCGCCGTCAACTCCAGCGGATCTTTTCTGCAGATTAATCACCTGCAGGGGGAGCTGGTCAGAAAGAGGAAGGTAAACACGCTTTCACTCACTACAGACATTTAATAACGAGACAAAGACGTCCTGAGAAAACTGACCAGGCCACTGACCTCTAACCCTCAGCCTTTCCACCATGGATGGATGTCGTACATATACATATACACTATATATACACTATATATACACTATATATACACCATATACACCATATGTTCTGGTAACGTCACTTCAGACACTCCTACAACACCGGTGATTCTGGTCCCGTCTTAAAAACCTGGTCTGGAGTCAGGGATGTGTTTCAAGTGCTGTCCTTAAAGTGGAACCATCCATTATGTCTGGAGAGGACGGTCATTAGATCATGTGACCTCCACCATCTTCCCTGTTTTTCCTCTAATAAAGTAGAACTTATTCTGCAGGAATGCGAGGAACTGAAGAAAGAAAACAAGTTCTTATTAAATGAGATCCACATGGAGAGGATCATGATGCGCAAAGATAACGAGCTGACCATGAGGAACCTGAGGAACCTCAACCAGGAACTGCAGGCACAGGTCAAAGAGGTACGGAACAGAACGGAACGGAACAGAACGGAGCGGAACAGTGCGGTGCAGCAGTCACCAACACTGGAGTGACGTAGAGAACCTCCTCAGTCTGGACTCAGTCTTCTCACTGTTAGACTCCGCCCTTTTTCCAGCTTCATTTAGATCCTAGAAGTTCCTTTGAGCTTCAGCTAATTTAACAGTTTAACTGTTTCAGTTAAGTGAGTTGTATAAGTTCTTATAAGTGAGTTGTGATGATTGTTGACCCGTCTGTCATCACAGTCCAGGACCCTTTGACCCACGTCGCTTCACTCGTCCGTCCATGGAGGTGTTTCCTGTGTCCTGGCTGGCGTCAGGTTCCAGTCTACGGGCAGGAACCGTCTACTGTTTCCTTAACCCCTTGTGTTCCTCTTTTCGACTCCAACCAGCTGAGGCAGCAGCTCTACCAGAGCCAGCAGAGGGCGACGTTGTGTTCCCACGCAGCAGACGAAGCTAACGTGTCCAGAGGGGAGGCGGAGAAGAGCAGGGCCCTGGCCGAGGCCCGGGCCCTGGGCTGTGAGAGGGACCGGGACGCAGCCCAGGTGGACAGGAGTCGCATCAGTGAGGAGCTGCAGCAGCAGAAGAAAGAAGTACCAGAACACACACACACACACACTGAGACACACACACACACACTGAGACACACACACACACACACACGTTCTGTTCTGTTCTTCATAAACAGAACACAGATCTACAGCGCCACCTGGCTCAAACTGAGAAGAACTTTTTTGAAACCAAGCTGAAGCTGGAGCGAGTGACTGGAGAGAAGCAGGTTCTGTTTCAGGAGAACAAGAACCTGGAGGTGGACAGAGACGACCTGCGGAGGAAGCTCACGGAGATGACCAAAGAAAACGTCCAAGTGAAGGAGAGGTGAGCGAGAAGGACTCGACTCCACCCACTGACCATGAGGTCATGGACAATCCTACAGACACCAACCGAACAATATCTGTGGACCTTTAAACTCACATGTGGCAGATTTTTACTCACTGCCTGTCTGTCCGTCTGCCTGCCTGCCTGCCTGTCTGTCTGTCTGCCTGTCCTAACCCTGACCTCTTTTCCTTCACCTGATGTGTGCACTGCTTTTCTACTTCCAGTCTTTCTGGCCTTCACTTCTAAAAGCTAAACCTTCTAAAAAGCTTTGTGACTCTGTTACTGTGAAGATGTGATTCAGCTCAGGACAAGGAGCTAGAGGACGTGGACATCCAGGGTCCACTAGGATTCAAAGCCTTGGTAAAATGAGAAACATCACATCAGTTGACTTTCTTTTCCAAAAAGCTCCACTCGTTTCTTTCTGACTGAATTAGTGAGAATATTTGGTGGCTACAGCAGAATCATCTCCAGTTCATCTGCTGAAGACAATGGGCGCCATTCCTGACAGAACAGAGTCGCGATGTGAAGTGATGTGATGTGATGTGATGTGATGTGATGTGATGTGATGTGATGTACGTGAACAAACACAGGCGGAGACGTGATGAGTCGTGGGAGGATGGAGCTGCAGATGTCGGATAAAATTCAGGCAAAAAGATGGAAGAAGAATTGGGAAGAAAAGTGAGGACAAGAAATCCTCATTACTGCTTTGTTTGGTCCACCTGAGAGACTCTACTGGAGTCTCTACTCTACAGGAAGAAATTTCCTGACTCCTCGCATTAACCTACAAGTTGAAGAACGATGTTTTATTACAGGGGTCAGAGGCTGGACGGACACAGAGACATTATTCAACATTTATTTTGGAATCTTGACACGGGCCAGTTTGGGTGGTTTGGTGTGCTGTGTTTGGGCTGCCAACCACCAGTTGATAATGTTGCTGTTTTCCCGATGGTTCATTTGGCAGTGAGATCAATATGCGGCATCGAACCCTAACTGCAGAGGAAGAGAGCAAACGAGTGGGTCAGTCCCTGCTGGAGGCCCAGGCCGAGAGACGTCTGGCCGAGAAGGAGAGAAAGGAGACAAAGGCCGAGTGTCTGACCTGGAAGGAGCGGCACCAGGAGTTGACCCACAGGTTCCTGGCTCAGGAGGAGCTGAAGGCGCTGAGGCAGAACAAGTCGGTGAGAAGTGGGGCAGACGGCAGCGTTTGTTCCTCCTCGTCTCTTACCTGGTAGCTCATTCCCCTCCCAATATAACCACTGTCCCTCCTCTGGACATGTCCAAACCATCTCAGTCTGTCTTCTAGCTTTTTCTTCAAACCTTCCTGTCTGTGTCTGTTCCTCCTGTTGGTCATCAATAACCTCTCCATCCTGGTGTGGCTTCTTCTCTCCACCCATTAGTGTCAGGCCAACATCAAAAGCTTCTTCCTGTGCATGACGGAGAGCGACCAGAGGGTTCGAATCCTGAAAAATCAAGATGGCACTCCGAGAAATTTCACAGTGAGTCCATTGAGCTGGAGACAGTGAAACATTACAGTGAAGGTTCTTCTACTCTGATGTGATTCTCTTTAAGGAAGGAGATCCGGTCTACATCTCCACTCCGGACTCCAGTCCTGAAGAGCCCGAGACCACTACCTCCAGGTAAGCCTCGCAGAATCGCCATGGGCCACCAGAGGGCACTATTACAAAGGGCTTGACTCGATCCTCCTCTGCTGATTTGACCTCGTTAGGATCCGGCCAGTGACCCTTTTCTTACTGTAAGGCAGGAACAATAACCACTCCTTTTCCTCGGAGAGAGACATCTTCTCAACCAACATTTATTTCATTTAACCTGACGAAAAGAAACTGTGTCTCCACTAGTTAGAATCCCAAGGTCACATGACCAAACTGTGGAAATGTGCATTCAAACCTTTGATATACAGTATATACAGTATGTTTGAGTGACTTCACCTGGGGATCGAATGTGGATTTTCCAACACTTAAGAATCCTGTGTCCATTTCCTCAGATCCATGCTGAGGGTCTCGGCCCCACACACGGGCAGGGACCTGGGGCCGAGTCACTTTGACGAACTTCCCGCCTTCGGAGGAGAGCGTCCCGGCTCTGCACCAGCGCGCAGGAACAGGAAGGTGGTGGAGTATTTCTGGATCCCCACTGACCAGGAGTGAGTCACTGTGGATGAACTGCTCTCCTCCATTTCCCATGTGCTCTTCAGCAAGGCTGAGGAGTAGGTGTGACTGTCACAGGTAAACAATAAAACCAGAGGAGAAGGCAGAGATGTTCTTGGTGCTCATGTTCTTGACTTTATTGACATTAAAGCAACAGAGGTGCAGAAAAACTCCAGGGTAGTTTACACAGTGATCCTTCTCCATCCATCCAACAGTCAGGGTAGAAGACGTTGTTCACATCTATGAACAAGGTTTCGCTCTTTTTGCCAATTGAAATGTTACAGTTTGGACACAGGGACACTTTGTCTCATCAGAGCCTTTAGCTCAGCCTCTGCTGTGGATCATAGAGCTGATTCACTTCATCCTGGCACCAGAGGAGAAAACACAAAGTTGAATCAGAGGTAGAAACACAGGCGACCGGCGGGACACCCAGGACACCCGGGACACCCAGGACTTTGTCTTTTTACATGTGGAGCACATCTGTTGCAGCCACTCGTGTAATTAAAGACACAAGAAGGAGAAGATGAAACAAAAAGAAGGGTCCACCGTGTCGTGACGAGGGGGGACGGGGACGGGGACAACTTAAAGGTTAGACACTCGTTAGTGTCAATGAAGAGCTCTTTTATTAAACAAAACAAAACAAAAAAAGAGGTAAACAGTTTTTAAGGTAAGAAAAAGATGATGATGAAACTTGCACCTGAATTCCTGGTCTTCTCAGTTACTCTGTCCATACATGGTGTCATCACATCAGCTGGTTGACTCAGGTCAGGTCACTGGTGTTTAACACACTATCAACAAACAAGCTACAGCTACAGCTACAGCTACAGCTACAGGTGATGAAGGGACAGTGAGGAAGTTGCTTTTTCCTACCAATAATGACTTGTATGGTTTCTCTTCAAGTTGCTTTTGTGTTTTGCTTGATGTTGTGTTGATGTGTGACGTCGTCGTGACGACAGGTGTAATAATTAAATAAAGATGTTTCCTACTGGGGAGAAAATATGAAATGAAACGCATGCAAATATAGAAGAAATACAAACATTTCATGGAGCCACTCAAGACTTCATGTGGTCCATCAGGACAAAAGGATGTGTCTCAGCCTATCATCATGGCACAGGATGGTAACATGTGACCACTGACCGTGGACACCATCACGGTCGTATTAACGAGCTGAAGCAGCTGACGACCACCAGGAGTGGAAGGGGTTAAACACAGAGTGAAAAAATAACACACACGCTGAGAAAGGCCCGTTAGTTAGAGGTGGTCATCATCATCATCATCGTCATCATCTACACCACGCTGACTCTCAGTCTGCTTCGTCCTCGGACTCCTCCTCCTCCGCTGTCTCCAGCCAGGTCAGCCACTGGTTCACCTGGACAAGACAGAGAGGACAGTTTGACAACAACTAGGGACGTACGAAGCCGTCGGTCAATTGTGAGTTGTTTTTTTTTCCACCTCATAATTGAAGTCAGTGAGAAGTTTGTTCTACACCTGGTTCCTACACCAGGAGACATCAACTCATCAGATGTTGAGATGATGAGGAAACATCATTGAAGCAGGAGCTCCAGGTACCTGAAACAGAGCTTTTCCTTTTCCAGGGAATTCTTGGGTTATATCTTCTTTCCATGCCAGGAAGGCTTCTTCTTCAATGATCTCCATGTCATAAAAGTTGACAAAGTATCTCAGCAGCATGCCTGGGTCCAACCATTGGAAAGACACATTTTCAGTCCTTTCTCTCAGTCACAGTGTCTGGGTGTTTGGTCACACCGTGGTTGCTCCTACCTTTAGGGAAACCGCTGGCGTTGCAGTGGACCTGCAGGGCGTAGAGAGCGCTGACCTGCAGCTCCGTGTGGTCGTGCAGGAACTTCTGCATGACGGGCTTGAAGGCCAGCAGCAGCTGCTTCTCCTGCTCCAGCTGCTCTTTGGAGGGGGCTGCTAGCTGCTCGTCGCACTCCGCCATGCACAGCTCCTGGGAGATGAACTGCAGAAAACTTTGAGAGGAGACGGAGAACTTTGCTCAGGTGAGTGTGAAGGTCAGGGGTCAGTCAGCACGAGTGAGGGACAGCTGTAATCGTCACCTGGTCATGAGGATGTTGACAAATCCTTTATCAGTGTGGAGCTTTGGAGAGATGTTGTCCTTGATCCACTTGTAGATGGACTGTGGAGATGGGTCTGCCTTAATCTGCTTCAGCAGCTCCTTCTCCAGCTTCAGCAGCGGGAACAGGAAGCTCAGGCCCTTCCCTTCCAGGATCTCCAACATGCGGTCCTTGTTCTGATCGATCTCTGTAGAACACAGTGGTTGGTTGGTGACCTGACAAAGTGAATTGACTACAAACACTTCTTTGTCTCAGCCCTGGTACCTGGAAGCATCTTCTGCATGTTGACTTTGCTCTGCTGGAACAGGTCAGTGAGCCACTCACGGTCCTTCAGTTTGGCCGTCTGTTGCAGGCAGAGAAGGAAGAGTGGGAAGTGGGTGCCGTTCTCCAGGGGGTGGGCCAGCTCTGCCACGCTCACCAGCTCAGCCATGATGGCCCGGGCCGCAAACTGAGCCAGATAGGACTTCACCAAGGGCACGTCCACCTCGATCTTAGGACACTGGTCCAGGACATTCAGAAGGGCCTGCGGGAGTGAGTCGGTCATCAGCGCCTTTTCACCTGGAGGATTATTTTAATCCTGGTTTCCCCCTCAGGTTCCAAAGGTGCGGTGCCACAAACCTGCATGAAGTTCTCTCCAGAGATGAGGCCCTCAGTGCGGAGCATGTGGATCAGGGTGCTGACGTGCTCCTTGTCCTCGTCCGTACGATCCAGGGAGAACACAATGATCTTGCTCAGCATCTCGGGTAGGAAATGCTTCGGAGCCTTCATCTCTCTCACGCCGCTCACGGCCTCAGTCAGGTTCTTACTGTTCAAGTACTCGGTCATGATCGCCTCCTAAGAAGATGGAGGTCACAGAAAGTGTGTTGATGCAACAGAGACCACACGGGTTATTTTATGCCTCGCGTAGAAAAAGCTGAATGGTTTGTCTCACCGTCATCTTCAGAAGCTCCTCCTTAGCAGGTGGTGGTTTCTTGTTTGTCTTCTGAGGTTTCTCTTGGATGGGTGGAGGATTGGTCTTGAGGCCAAGCTGTGGAGGCTGAGGGAGAACAGTTTGGTACAGACAGGAATGTTAGTGACACCTCTCCAACCTCCTGACATGACTGCGGCACTGTCTCTCTCTCTGTCTCACCTGTCCCAGGGGTGGAGTCTGGGTGCGCGGTGGCTGAGCACTAGGAGGCATCATGGTGGGGATCTGAGGCTGGAGCTTAGGAACTTGGTTCTTGTTGAGGAGGAATGACTGAGCAGGCCTCAGGCTGATCTGTGGACAGACGGCGTTGTTGACACGGGACAATACAGGATCAAACCTCAAATTGGCCAAATGGTTAAAATCATGCCCTCATTTCTCATAATCACCATCAGTGGACCAGCCACCAGGGGGCAGACAGGAGGAGGAGAAGGAGGAGGAGGAGGAGGAGGAGAAGGAGGAAAGGTGGAAATGTAAGTGGAGGAAACAGCAGCAGCTGGACATGTTCCTCAGATAACGCGTCCTTTTTTAATCAACGAGCATGAAGACAGACATTAGACACTGTCCAACAGACCAACACAGACCCCCATGATCAGCTGACAGAACGTCCACCAACCTCATCAGCATTAAGTTGTCCTTTCTTGCTGAATCGTGGAGGCATGTCCTTGGACTGGACCTGCTGCTGGGCCATGTGGTTCTGGTTCTGACTGAGAAAATGCTGGTTCTGAACCTGTTAAAAACAAAACCACAATCATCATCGTTAGAATCTGACTGGTGAGAGGTTTCTACTGGAGGTCAGGAGAATGGTTCTGGACCTGGTTGGACTTGACAAAAGACTTGGGCCCCATGTCAAATTGTGACTGGGGTGGGGGGGCAATGTGGCCACTGTGGCCGTTGAAGAGCGGATTGGTGCGGTGGCGCCCCATGGTGGGTGAGTACCTGTCCTGAATGACACCTGGACCAGTTCCAATCCCACAACCTGAGGAAAAACAGGAAGTTGAGTTTGATTATTATATATTATGGTTTTTTTTTTTATTTGATTTAATTTAGAAATAGCTATTCCTTGAACAGTAGGAGAACATGCGCTGATACATAAATATATATTTATATATGTCATAGTCATATGAAGGATGTGATGACAGTTGACCATGAAAACCAGATTCATACCAGGCATCTGTCCAAACATGTCAGCCAATCCCCCCAGAGTCTCTCTGTCCAGTTTCATTCTGTTGGGCATGAAGGGGCTTTCCAGGAAAAAGTCCATCCTCATCCCCTGAGACATGGGTGCTGGGATGAAAACACCCAAATCCTACAACAAGCACACTGAGCATCACTATATATATATATAAACCAATGTCACACTGTATTTCCTGTGTGGTTGGACAGTTGGACGGCAGATCTGTTAAGACAGACAAACCACCAGCTTCAAACTACGTTAGTTTGTTTCTCCATCGTTGTTGTAGGATGGACAATTTTTTTTAATCTGCAGATTTAATTCTGCTTTTTTTCTTTTATGAAAGTCAACGTCACATTCTGTTGTCATTGTGTTCTTTTGTGGCCGTAGATGTTACAGGGTCCACACAACTTATGGCCTCAGTTACGTTTCCTAGTGAAATTGACAAACCACCACCACCACCAGCAGCACCACCAGCAGCACCACCAGCAGCACCACCACCAGCAGCAGCAGCAGCAGCAGCTTCAGCCGACTCACTTTCACTGCATCTTGACGGATCTGGTTTATGGTCTTTGGTCCGTTGTCAATGAAAGCCTTGCGGGGGACCCAGTTGTTTTCTCGCAGCTCCACTGTGTCTTGCAGCAGGAAGCGGATCCTCGCGGGCAACTCCTTGTTATTCATTAAGGATCGCATACGGCCAAAGTACTGATCCATTAAAGACTGGGGAAAAAAAAAAAACAGGGGGCGGGGGGTTCAGGACAGCAGTCATCTGGGTCAGCAGACCCCTGGGCGGAGACAGAAGACTGGGCGTCTTAGATTTTGACTACTGTTACCTTAGCTTTCTCATGGTCGAGTCTCGGCCCCACGGTTCTCATTATCTGACAGAGGCACTCCAGGTCCTCCCCCATATCTTTGAGCTGGACTCTCTTCTTCTTTTCCAAAAGCTTCAGAATGGATTAGAGAGAGAAATCATCAGTAGGATCAGAGTGATCAGAGTGACATCATCATCATCATCATCATCATCATCATCATCATCATCATAACATGGATTGAACACATACTGTTTTAATGCACTTATGAAGGATAGATTCATGGATGAGGTCGAGTTTGCCAAGCTCCCCGATGAATTTAATGTTGCCGAGCATCTTGATCTTGGCGATGGCACGTTGTTCCTCCTCCTCAGAAGTGAGAGGGTTGTCATGTTTGTCATAGACTGAGGAGAAATAATAATTAAAAAAAAGAACACCTTGAGCTGCAGTGATGAAATACAAGTCACAGGTAGAAGATGTTACTGCAGGGACTGGGAATTACTTTCAACATTTCTGGTGCGATTTTCAAATTCATCTTGAAGCTTGGAAATCAGCAGTCGTCTGAAGGTCTGTAATGACACCATCATGGTCACTGACGACAAATACTTGGATTAAAGTTATTGACATCCAATTCTGAAAGATTTCAATCCTGAAAGTGAAACTGCTGCTGCTGTTGTGTTTTTTTTTTTTTTTTTTTAACTCATTACAATACTCCAGTTCACTTACTGTGCTCTGCTTTTGGGTCGACTGGATCTCAGATGAAGGGCCATCAAAGTTTGGAGCGTCCTCTGCCAAGCGCAGACATAGCTGAGCATAGAGCGAGCTATACTTGGGCTCTTCTAGGGCTTTGTCTACGATCTGAGTCATATGAGAGAAACCAGAGGTTTTCCAGATCAGCAAATGAGTCACTGAGAAGGTCTGGAATGTCTGCCTCCTGGAAGACACATAATGTCTATTACCAGCAAGATGATTCCTTTAAGGACGAGTTTTGAATCTACGCCCACGTTCAGGAGCTCAAGGCATAGCTTGTCAAACTTCTCAGGCGTGAGTTTGTTGAGTATGCTGGAAATGAGGGGATAAAGAGACAGAGGCATAAATGGCCAGTAGACCTACAGTCAGGGATGTTTGTGAAGATAGATGTATGTGGAGGATCTACTGCTGAGATTGGCTGGACGTCACATCTGTTTTAAAGAAAGTCACTGGGAGAACCTGCATGAAAACATCTCATCATAGATAATGGAAGTTACTTTGAGTGTTGAGTTACTTTGAGACTCTGTGGTGGCCAATCCATGAGTGAAAATGATGTCTCATGCTCCCTAAACCAGTCTTTCACAATTTTCAAAATGCTATATTTGTTTAAAAGAAAAAAAAATCTTAATTGATTTAATAAATGTCAAAAACTGAACTCTTATTGTAGAAAACTACAATAGTAAAATCTCTCTGCTGCTGTTGCAATTACTACTGGTAACAAACACGTTTAATCAAATTAAATATATATTTTATTCTTCGCCCATAACACATGGATTTGAACCTTACCCCCTCACTTTCCTGAAGATTGCATCATGTCGTTCTTTTTCGTTGCTGGAGTTGACATCTCGTCTAGTGCTTCGTGAAGGAACCCATCTCTGAACGCTTTGCCCTGGGGTTTTCCCCAGGAACTCGCTGCAGACGCACCAAATAATAGGAATTGGTGAGTGAAACCTGATAAGTTACAGCACAAATTCCTGTTTATATACAGAGGCCACGAATCAACAGTTTGTGGGTCTGCTTAGGGTAAACTATTGTAAACCGAGAAGAAAAATTAACCCACTGACTTCAAAAATAGTTACTTTGAGGACAACTGGACATAGTGGGTTCCTAGAAGACATTTCCTCTCTCATCCCAGAGGCTTCTTCAGGACTAACTGACTACAGGGGAGTTCTGGTATTTAAGCTGCAGACCTATGACAAGAGGTTGTGGCAGGAGACAAAAGGCCAAAGAGGGAGTGGGGTTAGATGGGTGGTGGACCACAGCCTGTTCCAGAGTTGCTGAACGTACGGTCACCAATCTAGAGGTGTGAATCAATTGGGTGATGCTGTGTTTTGTTGTTTGATGGTCAGGGATGGGGGAGAGAGCTCAGAACTACACTATAGTTGGATGAAAGGTTGTGTTGACCTCTCTCAAACCACCTGTCTTCTCTGGCCAGGATATGGACATCCCTGTTCACTAAACTGTGTTCCTTGTCCTCCAGACGTAGATGAACTGCAGAGTCTTGGGTGAAGAGGTGAAACGTCTTCAAGGAGCCTACTATGTCCAGTTGCTCTTGAGGTAACTATTTTTGATGTTGATGACTGAGAACCTACACAGAAATGTGTATATTTAACTTAACTAGTTGGAGATGAGACAAATGCCCACATTACTAGTTCCTGCCGTATGTATAAAAATGTGTTGCTTTTAAACAATTAGTTAATGTTGTTTCTCTGGACTAAATGTCCATCAGATGTGTGATGTGAAGTGGTTGTTAAGGTTATGTGTGATTATGGTTAAAACCATTGAAGTAATTTGACAGTACCTGTTGCCGACAGTCTTGGGATAGTGCTGAGGTGCACCCCTACCACCTCCTCCCCCCGAAGAAGCACTACAAAAGCAGAGAGGAGAATTCAACAACAACACCTTTAGCCTACCCTGGTCTCAACCCCCTCAGTTACTCATTTGTTTATCAAATACACAAACGTCTCAAAGACAATGAAATGCTTTACTAAAGGACAAAAATATTTAGATTCCAAGAGGCAAAAATCTGATGAAAAGTCTGAAAATATTTGTTCCGATCTTGGACCAATATTCAGAGTGAGGCAAAATCCAAAAAAGGCAAGGGTGAACAATACTCTTCAGACTCAACTGAAGGTTGTCAAGTAAATAATGTGGTAACTGAAGCTTGATCTGGCATAACAGGCTTTTTGAAGGATGCAACACAAAACCTTAATGTACCATTTGAATTAAATAGTTGAGTTGAACCATTACAGCTAAGAGACGAGTGACAACATTCCCTGAAATACCCCCCTCTCCCCGAACTATCTGAAAGGATTGTCAAAGAAAAGAATCTGACAGCCATTTTGAGTCTTCCACATCCTGCTTTGTCGTAAAAGCACCGGAAGATCCTGCCCCAAATGTTAGCAGAAAGCTGGCCTTGACAGAAAAACCATGTCATGGTGCCCAGGCTGCTGCTATATCCTTTCGTCTAATTACCTGAAACGAGAAGCACCCCCTTCTGCAATCACACTCTCCACTTTGGCGGCTTGACAACGAAGAATCCTTGAAAGAATAAGTTAAATAGGGAGGGATGGGGGACACGGTGCTGGGGACAGAGGGGAGAACAAAGGGACTTTAACAACAACAACAACAACCGTCAGTCCTGAGCTTTCACCTTGATTGCGCCGTCATTCGCATTGATCTACAACCTGGATGAAGTCACATTAATGGCCGAAAGACATGTTCTGTTTACAGTCCCGTCTTTGTCTGTGGGGCTCAACCCTCAGAGAACGTCAAACGTCGCTTCGATGTCTTTAGCCGTTAACGCGACCTACGGGTTAACGTGCATTTAATGTTTTTTTTAACCGATTATTTCACCGCAGCGGAAGAAAACGTAGAAAAAAAAAACACCGTTGTTTTTCCTCGGCGACAACAAAGCAGAGGTACGTTAGCCCACAGGCTAACAATTAGCCAGCTCTGCTACGTCACGACGGCAGTCAGATGTGTAACATATGCCCCCCCATTCTTTCACATATTCAGTGTTGTTGTCATTGACAGCCATCCTAACATGACATGCACGAAGTCCCGTTTTCAAGACGGTGACTAAGTGTCATCATGACTGCATCATAGTGCAGAGGAACAGGGCAGGGCGCCCGGATGGACGCACGGCCGGACAGACACGGCCGCTAAGAACCGTTCTGGTGTCACCATCCCACCGTGGCACGGGGTTTTCTCCTAAATGTAATTGAGGCCAAATATCCAATCGGCCCCGGTCCTTACTCGAATCTTACGGATTAAGGACCGGTCGGTTATAGTGATACCTCCGACACAATAGTTTGGATTTCATGCAAAATGCCGGATTAGCTTCGCCGACGACGCCATTTTCTACTTGGGAATAAATCAGCTGAGCCACAGACTCGCTACCATTCACCCTAATCCTGACACTGACCCTAACTCTAACACAAACCCTGACTCTAACCCTGCCGGCTCTCAAGCTAACATGCTAGCGTTAGCCTCGAATTAAAACCGTTAGCGGCGGCCGCCATTTTGGATGAACCGGTGTCGTTAGGGAGGAACTGTGCCTTACCTTTACCAAGGCAACTTCAGGTTTTATATGCTTGAGTCACTACCAGAGAAGAAGTGGGCAACAGAAAAAGAAAAGCGTTGCCTTTGCGACGGGTATCAGCTGCGGTTAGGGCACCGAGACGAGCGCACAGAACACACACACACACATCCACCTCGGAAAGCCGCCTGTCTCACCGTGGCTAAGCTAATGAAGAAACCCAGGAGTTTGCAGCCTTGTGGGGGAAGAAAAGTCAACAAATAGCATTGGTCACGTATTTTGTTGCCGTGTGGATTTCAACCAATCATGACAAAGATTTGTTTCTGGGGCGTTTCTATTATGGATCATGAACCAACCAGATCCATTCAAGCTTTAAAGAGCCCGCCTTATCATTTAACATCTGGAGTGAGAACTGTCGTTGTCATAATTTATATTAAACGGTATTAGCAGAAATAATTTACCGTCTTCGTGGTATAGCTGCATTTTTGAGTCATAAATAAAACAAATATCTGCCCGGTCGAGTCTCTACACCGCTGTGTGTGCACCTGATAGCTGAAGTGGCTGCTCCATGTTTTCATAATGTGTGACTGCTGTGACTGTGTTCTCCATAGATGAATCTGAGATCAGTTTCCCTGTAAGACATTGTCTCATTTTGTTTATTATATTTATTATTAACCCGCGACACACGAAGCTGGTCCGACCAGCTGTTAAAGAATCCGTGTCAAATAAAATGGAACAGAAGAGAATTGAACAAAAACGTTGTTCTTTCTGGATCAATACACGCTTCAGAGTACGAGCTCCCACGGAGAAGGACGAACTTGCACGACGATTTCCGGCCGGGAACCAACGTGTCCCGGTCTCCAGGTGTCACTGATTTGCTGATCACCTCACCCATCTACCTACCAACGCTCAGCATTGTGACGTCAGAAAACGGCCACAAAGACTGGGCGGCTAAAAGTGGACTAGTGGCTGATTCAGCAAACGGAAGTTGGAAAGTTTGTGATGGAAAATACCAGAAAGATCCACGACTGGAGCTGCGGGACAGAGAGAGGGAGAAACGGTGTCGTTACCAAGGATGGTCCACGACTCTGCAAAACTCCAAGGTATCAACACGTGAAGTATTTGTCATGATTAGCTTATTGTGGTATGGTATTTTTAAGGACGTGTCGGAATTATATTGAATTATTAAAATATTTTCAATAATTTGATTTTATCAAGTGAACTTTGCTTCAGATGTTGTGGTTATGAATCATTCTTTCCCGATGTGCGTTATTTTTAAAACATTTTCTGATAAACTCTGAAGTTTAGTCTAACAAACGGGATGGGGGACGTCCACTAACCTCACTGTCCTGCACCACCTCCAACTGTGGACTTTAAATGAATGTTGTTGTGCTTTTTTGCAATGTTTTGTTTTTGCGAGCATTTCATTTTACATTTTCTTTGAGTTGTGTTACAGAATGAGCAGTTCTGAAGATGAAAATACACATACAATACATATATAGGTTTTTAAGTGTATTTATCAAAAATGCAGTCAAAGGGAAATAGCATTGCTGCTCATGCATTTAACTTTATTATTATGAAGGTCACAGCAGTGAGACATTGTGGCTGAAACTAAAGATCAATAGATAGAACTTTATTCATCCCTCTGGGAAAGGTGGACAAATGACTTTGAGTACAGATGCTTTCTCATTATTACTTAAGTATTTGTTTTCATTCGGGGAATGAGGAATAATCTTTAATATCTAATTCGTTATATAATATTTCAATCTTTAATATCAATATAAATATGGTTTAAAGAGAAATCAGATATTCTCACAGTTGTATGCACCAATCTCAGGGATGTGATGTTGCTAAATTTGCTGAAGAAGAACTGAAGAAGCCTCTTGGATGAGAGGCGAGACGTTTTCCAAAAAACTGAATGTCCAGTTGCCGAACTGAACTCTTTAACCCTGACCATGACCTGGATGACTGAGAACCTTGATCGACATGGCTGAAAGCTGTCAGCCTTCATTCACATGGACGATTAAATGTTCCATGCTGACTCTGACTTGGGTGTCGTTGGCTCTGAAGCCTGGTGGACTTGTCTTCAGACTAACCTCTGACTTGTGGAGACTCTGATGGTATTTCTGATGGCGGTCTGAAGGAAGGCTTTATATAGAAGGAGTGCTGGCTCTGAGGGTGGCTTTTTAATTAGCTGCGCGGCCACTTTCCTGCTCAGTGGTCTGCTCCATTTCCAAAGCAAAAATTATTTATAGATGCATTTTCCCTCCTACATTAGGAGCCCAGCTCATTTATGTCTGCACGACACCAGTAATTGGCGTGGAGCTAAAATGACCACAGAGGCCTGGGGTAATGGTGAGTCGGGGGCCGTTTTATGCTGCGATGGTCGTCCCTTTTTAACACAATTAGAGGAAAGTGTGAGCTCAGTGTTTTCACGCTTGGCCTCTGATTCTAATGTCAGCGAGGAGTTTCCGTTTGGAGGCACAGCCTTGGAGTACATGAATCCTCATTTGTTCTCTTTGGGAAGACGAGAAAGACGGGAATTCTATGAATAGTTTGGTGCCACACGGTGAGATGACTGTGATTTTCCATTTCGATGTAAGAGAACGGTGTCGTGTGAGTTGAACAGCATAATTAGGTGAAGAGCAGAAGTATCTGAAACACCCGTCTTATTGACTCTTAGCAACTTTGACAACGTGAATGGGTGTGAGGCCCATGTAGAAACCTTGACGTGACGTGTGGTCAAATACATATGGGAATGTCGGGAATATACAGTAAGGCTGCAGTGGTATCAGCCAATCACTGCTGAGTGCAGGTCTGAACATTGTGCGTCTTAGGAAACAAGGGCCCAAAGGATCCATGCCTTATATATAATGAATACAGATTTAATGGCACGTCTATATCCACATATGACATCCTTTATATCCTTTTGATAATTGACGATGGTCCTACAATGTTGATTTAACATAAGGCAGTCATTGATTTATTAGTATATATATATATATATGTATATATATATATATATATATACTATTTACAGCAAGTATATAGTCTTCAACGTTTAACATCATTATTCATTTTCTATTAATCCTGTATTTTCTATTTCAGTTTGTCATGTTTATCCATTAGCAACTGGATAGATTTTAACTTTGGACGAGAGTCAGTTTAACACGTCACAATTTTCTCAAAGAAGCAGCAGCAGCAGCAGCAGCAGCAGCAGCAGCAGCAGCAGCAGCAGACTGTATGATTTCAAAGTGTGGACTCAAAGTATTGATTTTCACACGAGCAGTAAATTATTTCTCCCACGTCTCTTGTGGAGCCAGAGATTTGATACAGAGTTCCTTTGCTCCCTGAACCATCACTTAGAGCATCAGCATCAGCAGCAGCAGCAGCAGCATCAGCAGCAGCATCAGCAGCAGCAGCATCAGCCTCTTCCTTATGCAGAGAGTGATAACCTTTGCCATGGCCCACTCAAACAGTAATGCCTTCTTCTAGATTAGCTTGTCAGGTACAATATAATTGAGTGCGGAGATTTAAAGGAAGATATGAGAGTGCATTATTGATTCACATGTGAGGGGGGGTCACATACACCACCGTTTATCACAGCCTCCACACACAGCCTGGGAATGGGGGACGTTTTTAGAACGCTCCAGGGACAAAGGGCGAGGATTAAACATCTGCGTTGTGTCAGTTGTGACTCCAGTCCTTATGCACCGACAAACTCTTACAGTCATTCGATTACAAATCCTGACGTGATCAAATGCTCTGTCATATAAAGAGAAAAGTTGAATCCACTACATCTGAAAGACAAGAACATGTTCCTGACTAATGTTAGCAGAGACCTTGTGAAAAGACTTCTGCCAGGAATGAGTCAAACTATGAGCCAAGTTACTTAGTGTAGGTTTTATCCTCACTGAAACTAACCTGGGCCTCAGGAGGACTGAGATTAGGTTGAAGTTGTCTGCACTGGGACCAGTAGGAACTGAACCACTGCAAAGGTCCAGGAACTCTACACACTGGAGATAACAGTGGGTTTTTTTTTGTTTTTGTCTAACATCAGCTCCTAGTGGTTAAAAGTGGCTCAGTGGAAAATGTCAAACACAAATGACAGCTTCATGCACTCGTTAGGGTTTGACGACCTAATAAGATGTGCGTTAGTGTAGATCCTTCTTCAGACTAGAAGAACAGAAGGACGCGGTGAACATAGATCCAGAGTCTACAGAGCAACTGTTGAATGTCAGGATTGATTAAACCAAATGTTTTTACTCTTTAAATTCACAGTGTTCAGTCGAGCAAACAACAAGAGACCGATCAAACTGATCAAACTGATCAAACTGATCAAACTCCCTCCAACCCTGAGATTCACACATGATGAAAGTGGAAAGCCTTCCTTCCATAAGTCTCTCCAGCTCCTGTTACGCCTCCATTTCCCCTGACGTTCCCTCACCTTTGCTCTTATTGTAACTGAAGTAAATATTGTATATTTACGCTGAAGGACATCATGTCTGTCCACAACACAAGATCCTGTCAAGGTTCAGGTCTCATTTTTCTCAGATATCAGCAGATTGTGGCAGTAACTCAGTGAACTCCAGCTGAGGTGATCCATGGTTAAGCCCATGGTTAAGCCCATGGTGTTGTCTGTGGAGGTTGTGATCCACCAATAACATCATGACAAATAGTCAGAGGTAGTTACTGCTGCAGTTACTGTGTGAACTTTGCCACAGAATATAAATCACATACACATATAACAGCAGAGTCCACGTCAGTGTGAGTCCCTCAGTTGTTTGGAGCAGTGATTGCCCCGACACCTTCCATCAACTCCTCATTTCCATGCCATTGTTCTCTGTCTCTCCCTCCCTCCCTCCCTCCCTCCGTCTTCAGCAGACGTGCCTCTTATGCCCCACTGTGTCCCGCTGTGATGTTGATGCATCATCGCTGCCCTGGAGCAATGTTTGTAGAGCACTGTAGCGAGGGACCTTCAGTCGCTGCACTTTATTTCTAAGAATAAAATAATAAGCAGTGGAGTGGAGAGGAGAGGAGAGGCCGACAACAGAAGCAGCAGGAGATGAGAACTTCATCGGTGTCACCTCTGAGTCCTGCCTGTGTCCACTGAGCCACGCTGAACGGCTGAAACTTTAAATCGTCATAAAGCTGCAGGTTCAGCTCTGTATCACCGTGCTCTGCAGTTACATATCGATGATAACTAGGACCTCCATGAACTCAAGCTGAGAAGATGAATCATGGGATGGTTTTGTGAAAACAGAACAGAGAAATGTGTCCAATCAGGACACATTTCCTGTGATATGATACGATGCGAGGTCATTGGTGTTCTTTGTATTGGACATCCTGGCTCATTATGCCAATGTAATGTGGTCACAACCTCTGAAAATGTCCATCTTTCTTCCTTATTTTGTGCTCTGCCAGATTGGGATTATAATTTCAGCGTCGCTCTTTTAATCTGTGTTACTCACAGCGTGAAGATGATTTGTTTTCTTCTCTCCGTGATCTTAAAGGTGCTTGGTTGGTTCTGCTGCTCCAGCTCTGTGAGACCTTCTCTAGAAGTAACTGCAGCACCATCAGCACATTGTTTTCTTCCTGAGTCCTGAGTCTCCGCAAGACTTGAAATCATGTGACATAAATTAGAAAAACTGAAAAATCCCTGACTGTGATTGCCAATTAAGCTGCAAATGACTAACAATAAATGTCAGCGCCGCAGCAGGGAGGGTTCCAGGCTAAGTGAGATGCCTTTCACTGCAGCACACGTCCCTCCGACCTCCCACTGCTGTGCACGTCCAGCTGCCCTGGAGATGACCAATCGATGAGGGAGAGAAGTTGATCAATACTCGCTGGTGTGTTTCTCCTCTACTTGGATGTTGACTTCACATGGTCCTAAATGCTTTGGACCAATGACTGACTGACCAGCAAAGATGAGGCTACTGGTTTATTTTATAGCCGTGAATTCTTATCGTGTCTCAGTTACTGTAGAGAAGGACGACAGGCCGATTGATTGATTGATCGATTGATCGATCGATCTCTTCAGTGGGCGTTAACTTCTCTGGAGTCTGTGGATCAATGAAGCCAGTCTCACACCCACAGAGCTTTCACGGTTATGGAACAGGAACACATTACGTCTTCAAATCGACAAACATAGTTTTTTCCCTTTTTAAATCATCATCATCATCATCATCAGCTCTCCTTTTAATTTGCTCTTGGACTCGTTAGGAAATAGGAATCCTTGATCAGGATACTTCTCCACAGAAGTTAGCTGTAGCCCGTACTCCAAATGTTTTCTAAAAACTCCCATTCATTAACATCACATGACCTGGTGTCTTTTCATTGATGAGGTTTTGGTGAAACATCTACTGGTTTGATCTTGTCCCGTGTTTCAGGGTCAGGGTTAAATGTGATGAAGGTGATGGATGGGACTTCATTAACCCCTGAGGAGATGATGGAATGTTCTTCACACGTTCTCCTACTGGAGATAAAAAATAAAAACCTACAACTTAAAAATGAACAAGTGGCAAAGCAGTAGATGTCACATGGTGGGCAGTGGTAAACAGGCTTTAATGGACTTGAACTAGTCAATTATATCAGCTCGGTGCAGCTGACTGCCTCGTGTGGCCTAATGTCCCTCTGCAGGGAGACGTGATTACGCTCCATGGAAGTCTGATAAACATCCGACGCTCCCGGCTGGGAATCATCAACTTCATACTTGTCCTTATGCAAAAGGTCACACTTGGACTCACTGTTCACCACAAGTCGAAAAGATGAAGATGTCATTTGAAGCCAAGCCCAGAGTTTTCTACTGCTGCACCCAGTTACTTGGCTACACCCGCTAGCTGGTAATCTGGAGCATCGGTCCACTGTCGCTGTATGGAGTGGAACCGATCTGTACTGATGACACATCTCATGGATTTCATTCCACACTACACGGCATCATATTGGTCTGGTCCAGAGACACAGAGCGATGGATTGGTTAATTTGTTAATTAAACAGTTTGGACTTTTCTTCATCATCATCAGAACATATTGTACCTTGTAGGCCAACACACTGTGGACTCACACACTCTCAGGTTGTGTTGTTTGCCTGAGTAATGTATGAATTTTTCATGCACAACTGCATTAAAATAAAATCATTGTAAAGCGTTTTCTATATATTTCTTTTATTTCTTCCAACGCACCTTTGAGGCTTTTACTGTGAATTTGCAATTTTAATCACCGTCCCTGCTCTGTTGCTTTGGTGGTTTTTGAAGTGTAAAACGAAATCCTCGTGTCCCAAGGAGACCCTGGCCCTGAATACAAAGGATTTATGGACGCTCCATCAAAGGCACATTTTCTAGTTTTTTTTTACTGGTCATTTTGGGCAGAAAACGTCAAACATGATGTTGCTAAGAGGAAGACAAATGATAAGAGTGAAAAATAACACCACAGCTTGGAGCTTCCATCACATTAGCTGGTGCAACGTCAGGAACAGAGATACATGAAGCAAAGTGATCGGATCCACACACACACTGATCACTGTGTTATGGAGCTTTGTATGTTGGAGAAATGGTCTCCCTTTATTTCCATCCATAAACATCTCCTTGTCTTCTCTTCCTTGGTTTCTTCTAGCCTAACCCTCCTTCGTGCTCCTCACTGGTCTTCCCTTCATTTCACTTTCATAATTTCTTCTCTTCTCAACGTACTTTTTTATTTGTTCACTCTTACTTTTCTTTCCTCACTTCAGACCTTCCCTTTAGAGACTTGAGCTGGTTGTTGGTTTCTAGTTCAAGCTCTTGTCTTAGTCCAATTATCCATAGCTGATCCTGAAGAAATGACATTCATCATGACACACAATTCCATGAAGTTATGTCAGAAGTTCATTTAATCTTTTTACTCTTGGACTGAGCGAATGTCGAGCAGCGTTTCTTTTCCGTCTCCAGAGGAGCAGGTTGAACAAGGAGAATGAGAAGGTTTGTCGTGGAGCCTGTGAATACATGGTGGTGTCCTTGCTATTTGGGGCGTTTCACAGCACTGAGGTAAACGAGACTCCGCACTCCATCATTCCCAGCTCCCAGCTTCTAACAAGGGATATGAGTTCTGCTTCCTCAAAGCAGGTTACGGCATTCCCACAGGTCCCTGCTTTTCCGGGGTGGTCCCTGGTGTAAATGTGTCCGTGGGTACGGGGACACTCTCTCTCTGTGTGTGTGTGTGTGTGTGTGTGTGGACGGCCCATGCAGCACAGAAGAGAAAGTCCACTAATAGCCCTGTTGTCTCTGTGGACCCTCCTCCTCCAGGCCTGGCTGACCTTGAACGGGGGCTTTTAGAAGATGACATGTCCAGGTTCTCCACTCACTCCGTCCTGAAGTTGAAGTAGTTGAAGTGGTGTAAACTACATCATTAATCATGCAGCTGGTGGTCGTTAAACTCCCAAATCACAAGCCGCTGCAGATACCTGAACAGTCCAGCCATCTCCTCACAATGGCCTGGGGCTGAGACACACACACACACACACACACACACACCTACTTCTACCCTGTTGCCCTTTGACATCATACACAGTAAGACGTGTAAATCAGATGGTAATGAACGCTACAGAATCCTGGACCTGCTCGTGCACGTGATAACATCTGCTCTCCTCACTGGAGGTGAGTCGTCAGACCGACGTGACCGTGAGCTTCCATTCACTCTTGACTCTACTCAGAGCTGCTGCCTGTGTCTGGGCTTCATCTTCTCATCTTCACATGTTAACATCTGCTGCAGTTGGTTATGGTTGGACTTCTTCTTGGAGTTGGAAGATGTTTCAGTCCTCATCTGAGGAACATCATCAGAAGGACCTCCAGTAGTTCTACATTTCTGGGACAGAAGCAGCTTCTGTTCCAGTCATTGTGTCAGATGTGAAGTGGTCACAGTGGTCCAGAGAAGACTGCTCTGGTATTGATGAGCACATCAACAGATGCTGAGTCCTGGTCCTGCTACCATCAAAAATGTTCTGCAGCAAATAACTTTATTAACATTATTAGTTTTCACATCACATTACGTTTCACATGTAACAATTATAATAAATGTGTTCACACGACTTCACTGCATTTACTGAAACTGCAGTTATTTGTCTGTGTGTGTACTTTACTTAGTGTATTTATATACAGTATACAGTATATGTACTGTATACATGCAGCCTATGACCTGTGAGGAGGTCAGAGGGAGACCAGCTCAGATGATATGACAACCAGACTTCACCATCCAATTAGTTCTAATCACTGAGGAGTTGCACCTCAGCTGTGTCCCCTGCTCCTCTGATCAGTTTGGAGAGATGGAGTAACACATATATATATATATATATAGTGTGTGTATATACTGTATATATATACTGTATATATATACTGTATATACACAGTATGTGGATAACCCTGTCTCTTATACACATC
>JAFBJS010000817.1:517829-542721 GCA_016785265.1 Paraplagusia blochii
CCCTGCTCCTCCTCCTGTTTGTTGAGGTCTTGGCTTCACATCAGTCTTCAGTCTTTGTTGAACAGAGATGAATGAATGAAGACCAACCTACAGGATCTGGAGCGAGATGGAACCACCACAGTGGTTTGTGTTGATTCTTGGAGGGAAACCCGTTGGATGGATTTCATCTCCATGGCCAGATGTGTATAAGAGACAGCAATCACTGTGATTGTAATGAATGTTCAATAACCTGCTGCTGACCCCACCCACCCATCCACACCCGTCGAAGAAAACCTACCACCACAGGAAGACCCAGGAGAAGATGTATGAAACCATTTGGACAACAGTGTTGGGACCAGTTGTCTCCCTGGGAAATCCTAACAGTTGGTATTGGAAGAGTTTCCTTATGGAATGTGGTTTGATCTCCATTTCTACAAGGATGAAAGAATCAAAATACGTCTAGTTTGTCACTTGTGTGAAAATGAACGACTCTTCCTCTTCTCCTTCTTCCTCCTCTTCTTCCTCTATTTCTTCTTCTTTTTCTTCTTTTTCTTCTTCTTCTTCTTCTCCTTCTTCCTCTTCTTCCTCTATTTCTTCTTCTTTTTCTTCTTTTTCTTCTTCTATTTCTTCTTCTTCTTCTCCTTCTTCCTCTTCTTCCTCTTCTTCTTCCTCTATTTCTTCTTCTCCTTCTTCCTCTTCTTCCTCTATTTCTTCTTCTTTTTCTTCTTCTTCTTCTCCTTCTTCCTCTTCTTCCTCTTCTTCTTCCTCTATTTCTTCTTCTTTTTCTTCTCTTTCTTCTTCTTCTTCTTCTCCTTCTTCCTCTTCTTCCTCTATTTCTTCTTCTTTTTCTTCTTTTTCTTCTTCTTCTTCTTCTTCTTCTTCTTCTTCTCCTTCTTCCTCTTCTTGTCTGTGTCGTTGTTGACATCAACAACCAATGTCACACTTTTTCCACCAAACAGGAGCAGGTTTCATCATGTGTCACTCAGACTTTCAGAGACATTTGTGTCCCTTCACAGATGTCAGCCTGGATTTGTCTCGCCTGCCTCCGGGGAGTCCAACCTGAGCTTCTCTGCTCTGTCTCTGACTTTCTTCACGGTGGGAGAAGGTTCTTTGCTCTCACCCGTCTGTGTCCACTAGGACAGGGTTGTTGAAATAGTCAGGTGTGCGTTTGTGCAGTTGTGCAGTGCTGTTGTGTATCTTTACAATCCCAGGCTGAAAAATATGGAAGAGCAACAAAGACAGAGGCTCTCGTCGATTTGACTGCCTTTATTTGGGACGTAGAGTGTATTTTTAGAATCCCAACCGTCCTGTCTGCTGCGTCTTCACTGGGAGACAAACAATGACACAACACAACACAAACAGGACACATTTATAGCAGTTGTTATAGTAACATCACATCGACTGTAACGGTATGAATATATACTCTATATATTACTATACCTTTATACAGTCATAGCGCCCCCAACTGGAAAGATAAACACGGTTCTGGATTTTGCAGAAAAATGATGAATCACATCTGTTTGTGGACTGTTTGTGTTGAGTCCATAATTCCCAGATAGAAACAGTGTTTTTCTCGGGTTGAACAGGTTCTGTGAAGAACTTTCCAGAGCCTCAGGACTCAGATTCTGTCTGGTCAGCACCAGAATTCCAGATTATTCTAACCAAAGGTGACTGTCCCTGTATCTGCTGCCCGGGCAATTAATGAGACGGGTCTGAGGAGTCACTGAGGCAGATCCCTGGATTGAGCCGTCCACTTCATCTTAGCCTACATGGGGACGTTGCGGTCCAGACAGTGATTTAGTGGCAGGACCGTGTGGAAAGGTCACAGCACAGGACCTGACTCTGCAGGCTCAGCTAACGCTAACATTTGTCTCCCCAACGGAATGGAGTGTTTTTCACTCTCGTGATTTTCCTCTCAATTCACCAACACCAGAACCCAAGAGACGGTCACTGGTTTTGGACATGAAGCCGTCCTCCCATGGACAATGATGTGTCCAAAAGAAGCTGTGACTGTGAGGAGGAAATACTGTCTCCAGTAAAGAATACTCCACCCTCAGGCGTCCCTAATATTTGGAGCTGGTGAATTTATCCAACTGTGATTGTACTAAGGTGAAGAACTCTGTTCTACAAACATCAGAAGACAACGAAATAGGAAAATAAAAAGACGTCCAAACGGCATCTATAAAAGATGACATGTGGTTTGTCCTTCACGCTCCTCACCTGCTCCTCCCCTGCTCCTCCCCTGCTCCTCACCTGCTCCTCCCCTGCTCCTCACCTGCTCCTTCCCTGCTCCTCCTCCTGTTTGTTGAGGTCTTGGCTTCACATCAGTCTTCAGTCTTTGTTGAACAGAGATGAATGAATGAAGACCAACCTACAGGATCTGGAGCGAGATGGAACCACCACAGTGGTTTGTGTTGATTCTTGGAGGGAAACCCGTTGGATGGATTTCATCTCCATGGCCTGAGGTAAAACCATGAAGGTCAGTTGCTGACAGGTTTGGATCATGTTGCTGCCGGCAGTGGATTCTTTTGATTTCACTCTCCTTGACTTATTTATAGCCATGGCATCAATTTGTACAAATATCTCCTTTTTCTAACCGTTGTTGGACAGCAGGTCCAGTGATGTCCACAGGGATGTCCTCAGGGATGACATTGAAGGAGGACCTTGACATTATGATGTGACAGAAACAGTTACATGAAGAGCCCTGAGCCCAGCGTGAAGAACATGTCCGACTCCCTGATGTCTCATATTCTCCTTGTCTTTCCTGCAGAGGTCAGTGGACTCCATTAAACCACTTACGTCCTCTAGTAAAACCAGGACGACTCCAAGGTTTTAGAGACAGTGACAGTGATCGGCTGAGATTTGGATGAAAAGTCTCTGAGAAATGAGTAGATGTTGATTCTGTAGAGCATTTACGAAGCTGCTTGAGGTCCATTCTTGATTGCACTGAGAGGATGGCATGGGTCCACCTCAGGCTCCTCAGCAGACACGGAGTTGTCTCTGACCCACCATCTTCTGACATCTAAGTCCTTGAAAAGTTCAACGCTGCTTATGAGTCTGGAGTTAAAAGCTCTTCTTTGATGAGATGACCTTGAAGCGATCCATTGTAATTGACCGCCGCGGTTTTATCTCCAGCTTTGGATTGGCTTCCATCGATCTCCGCTGCCTATGAAATGAGGAGAAGACATGGTTTATTCTTCAGACGCTGGATCAGTCATCCAGGGTCAGCGGAGATCCCACTCCCCGGGAGAAAAGTGAAGATGTGAAGCCATCCTGGACCATCAGGGTCAAAGAGACGTTTTCACGGCTAATCTGAATTATCTCTCTCCAGCTCCTTGGAGCTCTCTTCATGTCCATATCTAACCGGATCTCCTGGGATCAGATCTTATTTGACTCTGGGACAGTGTAGGTTTATACTGAACTGAAGACGCTGTGACCGCGGTTGATTCCTTCAGACTCTTCTGACCTGAGAGATGATCCTGAGACTCAGCTTGGATTGGTTTCATCTGATCCTGAAGATGGAAGTTGCTTTAAGATTTCTAAGACTACTGACGTCCTCGTCCTCGTCCTCGTTAGGCTGGAGAAGACAACTTTCCTCAGCCGTTGTTTACAAGTGATTCTATTGGTTCCAACTAATGAACCAATATCATTATTGATAATTCTACACTTTTTCCCTAGTTTGAATACTTCAAATACTTCATACTGTCTGAGATGGTCCACCTGAGGTTGCAGTGTTGGCAGATCCTGTTTCCTCAGAGAAGCTCCATCACACATCAACCTTGAGCACAACCTGGACCACTGAGCATCTCCATCCATGTCCAAGAAGCCCTTTTACCCCAGAAACTCCAGTTTGTTGTGTAATTTCAACTTCTCCAACAGATTTTATCCCTGGAACAGATGAACGTCCTCACAAGTACAGACTCACACACAGACTCACACACAGACTCACACACAGACACAGGCAGCAGCAGCAGCAGCAGCAGCAGCAGCAGCAGTGGCAGCGTTGTGGTGCAGTGGATCTTCAGCTCAGTTCTGTGCTGGCGCCAGGGAGCAGATAATTGGATCTCAGCCTGGATGTAACATGAGCCTGGGTTTGGGCTCAGGTCCTGCTGAGGTCCAGTCCCTCCTGGTCCTGATCTCGTACGTAAGACTAACAGGTTTTTTTTCCCTTTACTTTTAGTCATTTTCCTGTGTTTGGCTCCAAATTGTCTGCGTTAGCTGAGAGGTAGAAGAATGAGTCCACACTGGTCGGAGCAGAATGTCCAGTCCGTCCATCAGGCTGATACTGAATAAGTCAAACTGTGCTGCTTCTGTGGGACAGTGAATTATTGAGGTTCATTCTCGCTGCTCTGAGAGTTAGTACCAGACTAACTGACTAAAAATGATTTAGTGGATTTATTGATTCCAGACACAGGAGATAAACCGGAGGAAAGTTCTGATGGGAAAACAGTTCTTCAGTCTGGTGTCCACGTGTGTCCACATCCACCTCTTGGGACTGAAGGGGGCAGCACAGGTGGAGGCAGCTCGTGATAAACTAACAGAGCTCCACGTTCCTCCATAATGCAGTTAGATGTTCTGACAGGAGGTCTAGCGTGATGATATGAATAGCTGTGACCTTTCCCTGGAGCTCCAGCTCTACATCATTGTCTGCTCTCGATGTGTTCTACAGGAGCGGAGACAAAGTGGACACACCTGGCCCTCATCAAGACCTGGGCCTGTGGACAGTCTCCTCCAGTCAGCTGATGGTGGCCAAGCTGAGGTCACACCCCAGGACTTGGACACCTCACTCTTGTTCTCATTGTAGCCTAAAGTGTCTGCAACTGTGGTGTCAGAACTGTGGTGCCCAACCACCGGGGCTCAGACCGGAACCGGTCCGTGGGTCCATTGGTGCCGGGCCACAACTTCACTTAATTCATGAACAATGTTTTCTTCCGAAGGATGACCAGAACCCCTGGTGTTGGTGTATTTAGACCAGGTCCAATATGTTCACAGAGGACAGTTGTCCGTCCCATCGAGGACGTCCAGATCTGAGTGTCTCTTTAAAACCAAGCCTTTGAAACTGCTTCACCACTTGGAGCTGAGGAGTTACGTACAAACTTGATAAACCTTGGAGATTGTACTCTTTTTAATGTTGGTCTGTGGATTAAAGGAGTCTGGATCAGAACCCTGGTTCAGAACCCTGGATCAGAACCCTGGTTCAGAACCCTGGTTCAGACCCCTGGATCAGAACCCTGGATCAGAACCCTGGATCAGAACCCTGGATCAGAACCCTGAATCAGAACCCTGGATCAGAACCCTGGATCAGAACCCTGAATCAGAACCCTGGATCAGAACCCTGGTTAGGGATCAGAACTTAATGGAAAAAAGGATACCAAGAGTTTTAGAGTATATTAATACTCTGAATGAATTTGAACTAGTTTGAAGTATTTTATTAATAAGAAAAGTACTTTTGCTGTCCTGTTGATACGTGGTTTATATTGGGCCTTGAACCCAGGACCTCCCAGGATGTAAGGCAGATTCATCAGTCCTGATGAATCGCGTCGTATCAGTATTTGCCTCATTTGACCTCAGGTCTCTGACCCATGAATCAGTGTGGATAGTTTGGACGTTAAGGCAGAAAAATGATATCTTTAAACCCCACCACCACCACCCCCACCCCCACCCCCACCTCCACCTACAGAAACACCGTCAGCCATTTGAGCACACACTCCTTCATGACAGCAGAGGCAGAAATCCCTGTTTCAGTTCCAGACCTGCTCCGCCTCATTATTTTCATCGTCGTCTCTGCTGAAAATCCTCACCTTTCTGCACTGCTGCCTGAATTAACACATTTGGGGGAGATTTTCCCCACGGCTGCTTCGCCATTGTTCACGTTCCATCACCAGGAATTTAGAGGAATTCTGCAGAAAATCTCCTTCTCCTGGTTTCATCACATTCTAAGGACACGGCACTGGGTTGTTCTGACGTTCAATAACAAATAACAAGGACGACTGAACAGTAAAATCATAAATATTTTTGCAGTTGGACTTGGAGGAGACAAACTGCAGCCAAATCAAGCTGAGCTTCAACAAGGTTTAATACGGTAACTGGACAACAAAGGTCTTCCTCCCAGCTCAGGGAATCTTCTCGTGTTTTCATCATATCTATCAGAAGATCAATATGGAGAGATGACACCACTGACCCACAGTGTGGAGAGAATCCTCATTAGTCCCACTGTGATTGGATCGTTTCTGGTTTGTTCAGAGTCTTGGGAAGAGTTGACTCCACTTGATGACTTCATTCTTCAGCTGTAAAAACGCTGCAACACAAAGAAGAGACATTGTTGCTGCAGGTTCTGATGGTTGATGTGATGGTTGCTCTGATGGTTGTTCTTATAGTTGGATATGATGGTTGCTCTGATGGTTGGATGTGATGGTTGCTCTGATGGTTGGATGTGATGGTTGCTCTGATGGTTGGATGTGATGGTTGCTCTGATGGTTGCCCCTCATCTCGTCCTAAGCTCATGCAGAAATGCTGCCAATGAGTCGGACTTTTCTCACCGTCCTCTGAGCTGATTCTTGGACCTGAAATTGGACCGTGTTTGGACATCACTGTGTAATGATCTGTCTCCATGAAGACTCCTCTCGTCCTCTTCTGAGCCGTGAGACCTTTGAATTTCCATCCCACCAGGTTGCGAGCTGAACGTCCATCGACGCTGTGAGACCAGTGTTCCCAGCCTGTGTGGTCAGGACCACACGGAAAAGAGGGGCCGTATCCACCTGAGCGTCCGAGGAGAGGCGGAAGATGTCTTTGTCACAGGTGGAGGGACATCCTACGGCCAAACGGTCTCAGGGAGATGGTTTTGCTCTGACTCTCTTGTTCTCCACAGTCAGGGAAGCCCGGAACCTGATGCCCATGGATCCAAACGGTCTGTCCGACCCCTACGTCAAACTGAAGCTGATTCCAGACCCAAGGAGCCACAGCAAACAGAAGACCAAGACCATCCGCTCCACCCTCAACCCTGTCTGGAACGAAACATTCACTTTGTGAGTCACTCTGACCTCCAACCTAGGGTTTTAGTTTCAAACAGGGAGACTTGGTCTTCAGTGAAGGAAGGTCCAGATGAACATGCTTCTGACCTGCTTCAACAGACGTCAGTCAAGTCAGTGGTTCCTCTGGGAATCGACCCTAAGACCTTCTGCTCTGTCCTTCGAGGCGTGTCGCAAACTAGATGTGTATAAGAGACAGGTCCAACTGAACAGGACATGTTTAATTCATTGTCTGAGGGAACCAGGGTTCTTCTGCACCTCCACTTGATGGATCTATTGAAGGAATCCTCCACATGGATTCTGTGGAACCTGATGTCTTCTGCCCTAATGGGATGGAATGGAATGTGCCAAAGTGAACAAGGCTGTTTTCAAAATGTCTCTCATGGATCAACGTCAGACTGAGATGAGACAGGACTTTCTGATAAAATATATGGGATGGTGACGTATCCACAAGAGGAACAGGTCCAAACATCTCCTCTGAGGTGACTCCAGCTGAAGATCTCAGTCCAGGCCACTGTCCCACAGATCCACACAAATCATTACAAACTTTCAATTTTCTGTTTCACTGAAGCAAATGTTTCCAGGTTTGAAACTCGGCTGCTGTTTGTCATTTTCTGACGGTTGCTAGAGGGCGCTCTAGGCTTGTGTACCAGTAAAAGTGGCTACTCCTGTACCATTCAAAATGCACACGTTTGTTTCGCTCACACTGGCAGCCGCTAGAGGGCACTGTTGTGACTAACACTCAGGAGCAACTTATAGTCAACTTTCCTGTCAATGTGAAACATACACCTCCACCCGTGGTGAGGAGACGGGATCTTCTCGTTCCTGTTGCAGAAGAAGTGAACAGAAGTCGTGGTTGGACGTCCCCGACCTTCTTCTCTTCTTCTCTTCATCTGGACCCAAACTAACTGTCAAAGGAAATCAACCGTCGAACCTGAACCTGGAAATGACTTCACATGCAGAAGGCACTCACTGGAGCATGTGGTTCTGACCCACTTTTCTGGGCCTCATCCGTCACACTGAGAGTTTCTGTCCAGCGATTCCTCCTCCATGAATCTCATTCCTTCTCCAGTGTCGTTAGTCTGTAATAATAACAACACCTTCAATATGGACTCATATCTTCACCTGCAGGCTCCAGGTTTAGAAACATCTCAGTTCACAGACCCAGTTCCTGCAGATCGGTTCTGAACACACGACAGAATATGGTGTGAATTCTTTCTTTTTCTTGATTTTCTTGATTTTTATTGAAGGTAGGACATCTGAGAAGGTCAAAATGATTCAGTGCTCAAACACAACCTCACAATGTTGTTTCCCATCAAAAGCAAATGTTGGACACTTTGCTGAAACGAGATGCTGCTCTTCAGGAGTGGAGGCGATTGTCCATCGATTTCCTGTTGGAAGAACTCGAAGGAGACATGTTTTGTTTATTGCTACTCTGCAAATCACCGGAGCACGGCAGGAAGGGAAGAAATTACAAATGCAAATTCCCAATAAGAGCCTGGAAGGTATGGAGGAAGGTCTTCTGAAGGATGTAATCACAGCACGTCTTGATTACATTTAAAGGAGGAAGATGGAGAGAAGACCAGGGAGGAGGAGACGGAGGAGGAGGGAGAGAAGACCAGGGAGGAGGAGACGGAGGAGGAGGGAGAGAAGACCAGGGAGGAGGAGACGGAGGAGACGGAGGAGAGTCAGTGGAAGGTGATAATTCAAGTGGATCTCAGGAGTTTCTCCAGTCACTGTCTCTCACATCTTGGCGTCTCCTGGAGACACTGAGTGGAGAAGTGGACGACTGCCAGTCATTTCTCATTAAAACACTTGTTGAGCTTCATGTTGTGATGAAACCACAGTCGCACTGAACACGATGTGAGGTCGATGATGGAAAACCTTCAGCCTCGTTGTTCTGATTAGTTCACTGAGAGTCCAACCTTCTCTTCAGGACGTCCGAAATATAGCAGTGAGAAGAGAAGTTCTGCTGCAGAGTTAGACAGTGATTCTACTGGGTGCGTCAATCATTCATGAAATTTCCAACGACGTTGATAAATGTGACCATGACAACATTGTCCTTCAAACCTTCAAAGTTGAGCTGTGAGAAGAAGACAACTCAGCACCATGGACAGCAGCCAGAGTCCTCACAGAAACAGTCGGTCAACTTTACATATTGTTCCTGCTGAGATTTGACTGTTATTTATTATTTATGTTCTTTTCTCTTTTAGATTTTCCTGCAGTTTCTGGTTTTTTTTTCTTCTGTGAACTGAATCCTTCAGATGCTTTTATTTCAGCTCCATTTCAACCAAACACAAGTGAAAACATCAGTGTTGTTTAACTGTAGCTTTAGGTTTGTTGTCCTGGTGGAGTGGAATCTCCACCTCCACCTGTGTATGAGTAAACAGCTATTTTAATTTGGTTTCTCTTCTTCATGTTGTGACATGAAACATTTTTCAGAATAAGACGTTGACTGATGCACAGGTTAATGGACCTTCTTACCTTCAGGAAACATCTGCTGTTCTACATGATCTCAGCTGGACTCGGTCAACAACAGGTCGTCAGGGAATCACCTTCATAAACCAGACGGTGCAACAGACAAGAGGAGGAGTTCACTCTTGATCTGATGTCAGGTCATTACGCCTCCTCTGGTCAGACCCTTGAATTACATCTGACTCTGGGGAGTTAGTGGTGATATTTTATCTGTGTTTAATCAATCATTTCATAATAACCTTCCAGCATTATCTAAATGGAGAAGACCAATCTCTTATCTTGTCCTCCTTGAAGCCATTTCTGGCCTCAGCAGCAGCAGCAGCAGCAGCAGCAGCTCCTCCTCTCTGAGGACTGAGGAAATTGTCTCCAATAAAGGACAGGAAAGAGGATTTGTTTTTGATCAAAAAGGTTTGATGACAAAGGTTAAAATCTCAGGTCCTAATCAGGAGGAAAGACGACCATGATGGTGATGTTGGTAACATCACCATCATTGACATTGACTCTTGATGTTGGACTCTAATAACTGAGGCTGTGATGGTGTCTGACAGTCGTCCACCACAGACACTGCTCACTGACCGCTCTGACTGTTGAGGCCTTCACCATGGACAACAGCAGGGAGACAAGGGATGTCCCCCGGGGGTGTCTCTCCAACGGTGGCTGAAGGAACTTCTCTGACCTTCACTGTAGATGATGATCCTCGGCCTTTTTCAATTTGTTCTGGAGAAAAATCAAGACGAGTCCAACGAGTGAATTAACTGGAAGGAGACGGAGATCTGTGAAGGGCCGGGGCGTCACAAGGACGGACCCACTGAGACAGAGGTTCTGTCTGTCTGTCTGTCAATATGAGTTTCTAATAAATGTGCACATTGACCCCTGGGTTCATCCTTTGTGAAGACCTTGGAGAAGGTCCCTCCCACAACCATTCTGTCCACGCTCATCAGGAGCAGAAGCTGCGATCCTGACACGCTGCCCTGCTCTCATGGCCCATCAGCCTCTCAGCACCCCCACCCCCCACCACCCCGTCCTCACGCTGCCCCCATCTTCAACCTGTGGAACTGCTCATCGGGCCACCTGCCAACCGACGCCTGAAGCCAACTCTGTCCCCTTGGTCTCCAGTCCACTCATCTGTGTCTCCCCACCATTCAGTCCAGTGGTTTCACCACAGGTTAGCATACCCATGTTCACATGTGAGAGTCCACAACGGTTGATGAAGATGATGTCCACTTCACATAAACCCGTGGTTCTCCACTGGTCTGTCTCCGGGACCCTCCAGCGCCCCCTTATGACGAGCTATGGCTTATTTCCCCTTTTTTATGTATTTCATCCAAGATTCGATGACACTTTAGTAACTGCACCGTGAAAGTGACAAAAATTATATATATATATATAAAAAAATACTATTATTTATCAACACGGTCTGAGTCGACGCACCAGGTGAGAATCACTGACGTGGATGATGGTCCTGGTGGATCTACCAAAACACTGAGGAGGCAGCGGCTGATTGTCAGACCCAACGTCATGGGCTCAAGGTTCCCAGGGTTCACAGGATCTCAGCTGACCTGAGTGAAGAGATGGAGCATTGACCTTGACTTGACCTAGAAAGAGCAGAGAGGAGAAGAGGGGACGGGAGGAGGAGAGAGGAGACTAGAGGAGAGAGGAGACTAGAGGAGAGGGAAAGTGTTCTTGTCAGGAACCCCCTGGTCTTCAGTGGTCACTGCTCACCATCTTATCTGTCCAGTTGTTTTGAATCTAAACTCCTGGACTCTCCTGACGTCATGTATACAGAGTGTGAATGCACTCACACACACACACACACACACTCACACACACTCACACTCACACACTCCTTCACATTCCTGTGGTTCTCAGCGATGATTGTCTGTCATTAGAAACACAACATCTGAACCAATGATGTTCAATGTTGCAGCTGTGTGAGACCTTCAGCAGCTCAGGATTGTCAGGGACGTCAGTGTTGATCCTGTCACTGGGTTTCATCAAGAGCAGCAACAAAGCACCTGCAGCGCTTCCCATGGAGCAGTCAAGCAGTCAGATCTGTTCCACAGAGGAGAGCAGGTTGGCACTGGGGAGAGCGGAGGTGAGACGGGCTGAGGGTGAGACGGGCTGAGGGGATGAAGATGGGAAGTGAGTGAGGTCAACCATCCACATCAGCAGACGCTGCACACAGTCAACAACAAAAGATGTTTGGACTGGACGGAGACGACGGGAGAAGAGTGGACGTGAGACAAGAAAAAGGGTCTTATTGGTTCAGGATGAGTCCTGGTCCTGGGACAGTAAAGGCATCGCTGTCACGTCAATGATCCTCATTAGACTGCTTCATGTTCTGACATCACAATCAACAATGTGATTTATTTCCTTCTGTCCTGACTGATGGACACACATGTCCAGGTGCCAGGGTTGTCCTCAGGACCGAGCTGTGTCTGTCTCTGTCTGTGAGAAGACAACAAACAGATCTTTTTACTTCTTTTCCATTTGCAAATATCCAGTGGTGAAGGCGAGACTCTTCCAGGCTAATGTGGAGTCGACGGGGGTCGGGGTGTTGGGGTGTTGGGGGGTTGGGGGGGGGGCAGTTGTTTGAAGTGATGGTATTTGTATTTGAGGACTGTGTCCTGCTGACACTGCTGCAGGGCACAGCCAGTGTGATGATGACACAGAGATGTTGAGGCTGGAAACTGTGGAGCAAATATCAGTACACAGTGTAGTAGTGCTGATGTAATGTATACAGGCTGCTGCTGCTGCTGCTGCTGCTGCTGCTGCTGCACAGGAGCCCATGAGCAATTATCCTGCTCGACTGGAAACTGAAGTCGTGTTATTACCTGGGAGACATTCCATGGTTTTGGGTTATGGCAGTTAATTTCATTTTAATTCCTCTTTCCTCCGTAGGAAGAGGTTTTTTCTTTCAATCCAAAATTCCATTATTAACATCAACCAAACCTGTGTTTCCCTAAGATGAAGACACTTCCACTGAATCCTGCCAGCTGCAAAGGCAAGGTTGGCTTAGGATTAGGATTAGGACAAAGGGTTAAGGGTTAGGGTTTGGACAACGGCCTCAATGGAGGGAAACACAAACACAGCAGAGTAGAAGGAAAACCTTTATCTTCCTGGCGTTGGCTTCATTCTAGTGACTAAGGTCCTTCAGAGAGTCTTTGAAGCCACATCAAAGTCATTTGCTGCTGAGTATTTATCCCACATCTCCAGCCTGTCCACTGCTGATAGTGGCACTTTTTAATGACTCCCTCAATCTTTAATTAGCAGCAGCAGCAGCAGCAGCAGCAGCAGCAGCAGCAGAGCGTCTGTGAGCGTCAGCTGCTTCGCTGGAACGTCTTCACGTCATGATTAGATCATCATGATTACGACAATGAAAAGCAGCTCACGTTGTCCTAATTGAAAAAGTCTTGTTTCTGTTGGACAACTGTCCGTCCAGACGGTGTGAGGCCCGACGTCTGTTTGCGAGGAGGTCAGCGGAGCGGGCGCTCAGCCACACTAACTCATTGTGAGCGTCATGAAAGGAGCGTGGTCATCCATCATCTCTCCACTGAGGTCCATCCATCATCACGGAGCCCCGCTGACACCCACTTTACTCCGGTTCCTCTCGACTGGACCGTGATTGGGAGCTGGCGCCGCCTCAGCGCCCGGGTGTTTTCATGCTCCGGCAGCGGAGAAACACCTTAATGGCACAAACTGACAGAAACACATTGATGTAGAAATCGATAGAGAAAAGATTCATCAACTCCCCTCATTTTTTACCAGGTCTCTGATTCTGTCTGTGAAGCAGGAGGTGGAGGAGGTGGAGGAGGTGGAGGAGAACAACAGTGGATAAAACAGATGTCTGTTCAAGGAGACAGCTCTGCAGCAGCAGCGCTGGACACAGAGTGTGGGGGACACTCAGGACACTCTGGACACATCAGAGGTCTATAGTTCTATTAACCAGGGAGGGGACAAACCACTAGATGGCAGCACAGAAGATGTGTGAGCCAGAACTGTCAGTAGTTAGCTGAGTGAGCGGCTGTGTTTGCCCAGTGTGGAGTTTCATGTCAGTGACACAAGGTTAAGTTCATGTTCTGGAATAGGGTTGATGGAAGAGAAGAAGAGAACCTCAGAACATCAGGTTGGACCTGCTGCACGACCACCAATCAGATCTGGTTTTGACCAAAGCTGAGATCTTCCTAGCGGCACGGCTGCTGTAATGAATGTCTTCATGGTCCACGTGCAGTGAAGGTAGATGTTTGGGACTTGAAAGACATTTCCTTCTACTCCTCTGGACCATTGTCTTCTCTGAAACTGCTCCTGATGGTCCAGATGCCGTCCAGAGAAGACTGCTCTGGTATTGATGAGCCTCTCTGATGTTTTCAGACCATCACAGTCACTGAAATGACATCAGCCGTCAGTCAGAATGCTGCCACCTTCTGGTCAGATGGTGACCCTGCTCAGGTTTTTTGATAACAATTATTCACAAAACATTATTTTTCTTCCAAGCCTCGTACGACGGCTACAACAGCTGAAGATATGGATCTTCATCAACCTTAAAGTTCTGACTGATGTGATTATAGTCCGTACTGATGCTCCAGGAGGGGGCGGTGCTGCGGCGACCCAAGGAAACTGATTCTGACTGAAGAGAAGAGAAACCTGTGAATTGTGATGGTCAGCAGCTCCACCAACACAGTCCACAGTGTTTCTGATTGGTCCATCCAATGGACTCACAGTGACTGACGTCCCTCCTCGGTGTCTGCAGGTCTGAATGTGACTCAGGTCTTCAGCCGCAGTGATGCATATTCACGCCTGCACCGTGTCACCTGAGTGGACAAGTGTCAACACTGTGAGTGCGCATCGATCTTCTGCCAACACTGGATTTAATGTTCTCCACAGCTGTCAGCTCCACGGCGGAGCAGGAATCTTCTGGACTGTGTGGATGAACGTTTCAAGGATCAGCAACAAAAAAACAATCGCAGCCTCAACAGTCGAGTTCAGACAATTCTTCTTTGTTCTGCAATAAATACATGTTTGTTAGGAAATAATGTGTTTTCTCACTCACTCTATAAAACACAAATGTATATGTACAGTATATAAATATAAATATATATATAGACTTGTTTATGACTCAGGTGTTTTTTGACAACATTGTCTCTCACTAATGTCTCTCTCACACACACAACTCTGTCCATTTGTTCTCTTCACTCCAGTTCCCCAATCACCTCCATGTCGTGTCTTCCTTCCATCCCTGTCTCTCTGTAATGGCTGCCACCTGTGTCCTTTCCTGCAGGTGGACATGAGTCTTTATCAGTGCTTGTGTGTTTGTGTCTCTCTCCTGTCTGGAATACTGTCTCCTTGTCCATCAGTCCCTGGACCCTCTGGATTTGTGTCCTCTTCAGTGGTGACGTGAGTAGCAGAGTTTCAAGCTGCTGCCTTTCCTGAATGAATGTCCAACACTGAGACATGTGTGGTGTTTGGATCTGTCCCCTTTGTCTGTGCATGTGTGGAAGTTGATAGAGATGTAGACAAATGAGTCAGAATGTCTTCATGCTGAGGTCAAAGACAGAGAAGGAGAGAACGGCTGATCTGAGACCAGGGAGAAAATTGTTAAAAACCTAAAAACATCTTCTCTTAATGTCCAGACATGAATCAGTCAAAATCCTGTGATGATGATGATGTTCTGACCCTGATGTTCAGCAGGATTCTCGTCACTTCTGTCTCCTCACTTTAACCAACTGTCATGATCTTCCAACCAGGTCTGGGAGAATTTCTGACTTATTCTCCCTGTGAACATCAAGGAGAACTTTGTTCTGACCAATCCTGGCCTCTCCTGCTCCTCCGCTCTGTGATCAGATCGGTGTGGAGCTGACAACTGATAGCGGCGTCTGTCTTCTTCTGTTAGCTGACCTGGGACAGACTGGCTGATGAGACAGATTAAAGGACCAGATATTTGTCTCCAGAGCAGCGAGAAGAACGGACGCTTGACAGGAACATGAGTCCGGATCAATGCTAAGGCGGCTCAGTGTCATGTTGATGTATTTTGAGAAGTTTCTGGACAAAACACCTCCTTTAACCAACAACCCAGGGACTCGGCTCTGACTGACTCGTCAGCACAATTACAACAAGTCATGTGATGGTCTCACATTCACTTCTGGGTTTCCCACAGCTTCAAGAGAAGACGGCTCCATCAGCTCCATCAGCTCCATCAGCTCCATCAGCTCCATCAGCTCAGCCCTGTGATAAATGTTTGGAGCCAGACATTAGGAGAGAAATTGTCTCTTTTTGTCAGAGATCGTTTCAGTCTCAGACTGAGCAGGAGCATCGACGCTGCTGCTGCTGCTGCTGCTGCTGCTGCTGCTGCTGTAAATTAGCTTTCACCTTTCAGTGGGACGGATGGGGGACCAGGGGGGCGGGGTGCAGGACGGGGATCAATCTTTCAAACAGATCTTTAATTGTCGTCCTATGACGGATGATTCCGTGCAGTTATAAACATCCTGATCATGGAAACTCCAGGACAACAGTTGTTGACTGTGTGTCCACGGTCAAAGTGGACACCACACAGTGAAGTCAGTTAGTTTTTGATCCATGTCATTCCTGTGCAGACTCTTTGTTGGTGAGTGGAGTCTGTGGAGTTTGTGGAGTCTGTGGAGTCTGTGGAGTCTGTGGAGTTTGTGGAGTTTGTGGAGTCATCATGGCTTCGTTAACATTTCTTCAGCTTCAAAGCAAAGATTCTCGTCAACAAATGATGAGCTTCTCTGTTCAAGAATCCATCCTGACCATCACAGAAACAACAATACACCTTCACAAGGAGTGAAAACCATGTCCCCAGAACTGCAGGGACATGTTTGTCTCACACATGTAGGGGGTGGACCTCCCGTCTCCACGTCTATTTATGGCACACGCCACTTTTAAGGCATCGTCTCCTTCCAGAGTCCTGGTGTTGTGAGGTGTCTTTGAATCTGTCTTCCAGAAGACAGAGTCAATCAGACGGCTGTTGTTTTCCTTTTTCTGTGTAAAATACAACATTTTAAAAACATTAATTTATCTGCTGCTTCTGACGCCTTTGATTAAAACCCTGTGAAGGTAGAGAAGCAGAGAAGATCAAGGAGAATTTTTTATTCTCTTTTTTTGTTGTTGGGTTCGTTCTTGTGACTGTCTGACTGACTGACTGTCTGACTGACTGACTGACTGACTGACTGTCTGACTGACTGTCTGACTGACTGACTGACTGACTGACTGACTGACTGACTGACTGACTGACTGACTGGTTACAAAACCACGTGTTTTGACAGTTGGAAGTGAAGGGAGAGTTGAAGGTTGAAGAGTTTGGAGATGAAGTTGGGTGGTGGAGGTTAAGATGGAGGTCAGGTTTTCTCGGAGGAGTTAGATCAGACCAACACACTGATGATGATGATGATGATGATGATGAGGGGTTGACTTTGTTGAATTTCTTGAGATGTTTCCTAACAACAGTGACTAGACTGGGGACGACTGAACTCCAGAACCACTGGAGCTGGGACTCGGACAATAATCCAGAGCCAGCGTTTAATCTAATCTAATCCCATAGATGTGAGAATCCACCAACAGAGCTGTGCTGTGTTCACTTGCTGTAGGAAATGATGAAGGTGTGTTTGAAGAGCTGGTGACCTTGGGCTCTGATGTTTCATCTGTTTCCATCAAAGTTGGAGAGAAGAGTGGTTTGAATGATCAGGATCATCTTAAAATACTCCTGACCTCCTGCTGTGACCTGATCTTTGATGGTCGGTCCATGGACCTGCATTCTGATGAGAAGGTTCTCTGGCCTCAGACTGATGGAGGGAGAAAAACAGAGTCAGAACCAAGTCGTACAATGTAGCAACACACACACACACACACACACACACACACACACAGGATGGTCTCACCTCCTGTGTCTCCACAGTTCTCAGTCTGATCATTGATGCTGAGGCCTGTGTAGCTCCTCTGTCGTCTCTCAGAAGACTCTTCATCCAACTCTTCTCAAAAACCTTTGACTCAGTCTGTTCTTTCCTTCCTCCTCCTCCTCCTCCTGCTCCTCCTGCTCCTCTTCCTCCTCCTCCTCCTCCTGCTCCTCTTCCTCATCCTCCTCCTCCTCCTGCTCCTCCTGCTCCTCCTCCTGCTCCTCCTGCTCCTCTTCCTCCTCCTCCTCCTGCTCCTCTAAAGACCTGGAATCCCAACAGTTGGTGTGTAGTTGTTCATGAAACTTCACTGACCTGAAGACCTCAGTGATTTTTGTCTGGAAGTGGAACAAACAGATCAAACGCAGGTGTTTGTCTGGACAAAACCCCAGGATTGGTCAGAGGGCGGGACAAGTCTGCTGAGACGTTAACGTCCTGTGAATCTCAATTTTGATTTCAAATGTTGAGAAACCGGCGAAGGAATAAAACCCATCAACATGGCAGAGAAGATATGTTCAGACCTGACATTGAAGATGGACCACACAGTCCACCAGGAAGTGTCCTGTCTGTTCTGGTAGAACCCTGGTAGAACTCAGAGGTGAATGGCAGCAGGAAACACCTTTGGTTGGATCTCCTGCTGTGGTCACAGCTGGAGATCTGTTTGTTCAGGAAGCTGCAGTGAAGTGAAGGAACCTCCAACCCTCGGCCACGTCCACTGGGAATGAGGCCATTGTGTCTCTCGAACTCGAAGGGACGGGCTGGACACTGAACCCCAGAGTTGACTTCAGCTTCAACCTTCAGCCACTTCACACTCTGTGCTCCACCTGTGCTCCACCTGTGCTCCACCTGTGCTCCACCTGTGCTCCACCTGTGCTCCACCTGTGCTCCAGGATAAATGTTCCCCTCAGTCCTGACTCACTCCTGCTGTTTTGTGAAGATACTTTATGCTGAATATTTCCATGAGCAGAAGAGAAAAAAAACCATGATCCTCCACCAAGAGCAAAGTGCTGGGTTGGTTTTACCCTGTGTGTGTTCACTGATGTGGGGACTGGACATAATGGGTCCAACATCGGGGACAGACGTGGATCAGACGCCTAATTAATGAATGATGATGAAGGAGAAAACACCAGAAATGACATCTGACAGTTCAGGGAGTGGCATCAAAGCTACGGTGTGGACTGGTTCGTCCAATCAGACGGTGACGCTGAAGAAAGGGAATAAACAGAGCAGGGATTTTAGTCCAACTCATTTAAGGACACATGTCCAACATGTCCAAACGATGGGGTTTTTAAGTGAAGCTCAGACCCATAGATGACCTTCAGTAAAGACCTGATCTCACAGATGTTCTGCACAGGAAGAGTTACTGAAGGAGCCCAGTAATGGAGTCAAGAACATATGGTGCAAAATATATTTAATCATTAGTCCAAAAAAAAAAAAAAAGAAAAAGGTGGACAGAGTTTCATTGATTGTATTGTAGTGATACTAGTTAATACTAGTCAAGACAAGTTACCACAGACGTCTTTTCTTCTTCTCTCCTTCTCTGTTCTCAGTTTCACCCTCCGACCTCATCATCAGTTGGGCTTTGAGGGTCACGGGCTCCGAGCTCCATGGATCTGGGCAGCACCGATCCGGTTGGACCGCCCTCCTCCTCCTCCTCCTCCTCCTCATCATCATCCTCCTCCTCCTCCTCCCGTCAGCAGCAGCAGCAGCAGCAGGAGGAGGAGGAGGAGGAGGAGGAGGAGGAGGCAGCGAAGCAGCGCAGCATCCAGAGCAGAGTCACTGCACCTGAGGGATGAGACATCTGGAAGAAGAAGAAGCAGAAGAAGAAGAAGAAGAAGACAAACGCTGAAAGGATGAAGGCTGGTCAGCAGTGAGAGTTGGAGCCGAACCGCAGGCGGAGGAGAACCGGCCGCGGCGGACCGCTCTACTCCGCCCTCGCCGCCTGTGGCGTCAGAGTCTGGGCTTCGAGGACGGAACTGGAGCCGATCTGACAAAGACGGAGGCAGAGGGAGAGAAGACGCCGACCCAGAGTCAAGTTCCACGGCCGCGGTGGGTGAGTGATTCCACGGCTTCTCCTCCACCTTCTCTGACCGGATGTTTGTAGTCGCTGAGGTTCTGACCACGAGTTGATGCCGACGCTGCGCCGTCCGTCACTTCGCTCTCACCTGACCCGTCACCGCGCGCGTAAACGTTTTGCCTTCGGTCTCCGAGTCGCGGTGTCAGGGGTTCGACTGCGTGGTGGTCGCGACGTGACGTGACGTGACGTGACGTTTGACAAAAGGTTCGGCAGAAATTCTGTTCCGGTTCAGTTGGGCTCCGGACCAGTAGAACCCGCACACGTTTAGGGCAGAGGACAGACGACAGTGACGTCAAGTCTGGAGTAAAGGAGGAGGAAAAGCTCCGTTCAACTGGACAAACTTTGAGGGAGGAGGTGTAGGTGGTCGAGTCTCCACCCAGAACCTTGTACATTACTGTAATCCTACTGTATCTTGTAACACGCAAACTCTGGTCCGTGGGCCAATGTCTGTCCAGAGGTTGATTGTGTCAGGTCCTGAGGTCCTCCTCTGTGGACCACAGGGACCTACTGTGAGAATTACACGACCTACACCCTTGGCTGCTGTTGTTGTTGTTGTTGTTGTTGTGTGGAAATAAGAATGGATTCACAGGTGATTTCCTCATCTTTCCATAAACTCAAACCTTTGGTTTCTCCAGATTCAAACTTCTTCTGGACGGAGGAGGAAACTCATCAGTCACTGAGCCTTGGTTTGGCCCAGAGTCGGTGTCTCTGTCAGTGTGGGGGGGCGGGGGTTTGACTCCAGTGCAGTGGTGAAGAGGGTGTGGTGTGAAGTGTAGTAGTAGAAGGAACTGAAATTCTCATCAGCCTCAAAGAATCAAAACACAGGATCAAAGTGACTTGTGACCAAAAGTCGCACAAAAAAATCAAATGTTGTAACAACTGTTGTACATTTGCTGATTGAAAACAGTGTTTTCTGTCTTTCCAACAATAAGACACTAAATGTGAACTTGAATTCACTTTAATTCCTTAAGTTTGTAGAAATATCTCATAGTTAGTCTTGACACTGGATCAGAGGAACTTTATCTCATGGTCTTTAGAATTAGACAGTCACCAATTTGACCAAAAACACTGTCTTTCCCAGGCTGAGCCAATAACACACACACACACACACACACACACAGAGAAACAAAAACCAAACTAATGATCTCCATTGGGCTGCTGTACAGTGGACTTCTGGGGATCATCTGAGCAGCAGCAGCAGATGATTCCTGAAGGTGTTGTCTGTCTGTCTATCTGTCTGTCTGTCTGTCTGTCTGTCTGTCTGTCTGTCTTGGAGGCTGAGGCAGAATTCCATCCTGCTGCCAGAGGTGCTGATGTCCTGCGGTGCAGTGACAGCTCCATGGCTCCTCATTACAAGTGCAGCAGCTCATGTTCACCTGGGGGGGGCAGGCCACTCATTACGGGACACCATGAGGCCTGGGTTGTTACTGCAGCAGCCAGTGAATGGATCCCTGTTCATTGTGTTTATTTCTGCTCAACAGACAACTCTCCACCTGAGGTCTCTCTGCTCCAACACCAGGCTGAGCTGATGGAGCTTTGGTCAAACTCAGGCTCGGGGACTGAATCTGGTCCAAAGTCTAATTTAAAAGGAATTACATTTGGACCCTGAGATCATAGTTAAAAAAAAACAAACTGGACCATCATCCAGATCATCATCAGACTGGGTCTGAGGTCTGTAGACCAGGGCTGAGACTAGAACTGAGGTTTGGACCTGTGGACAAATGATTGAGGCTCAATGTCCTCAGGACACTGAAAGTCCAGCTTTGCTTTTAGTTAATGTTGCAGAAATAAATGTTGAAATAGGAGGTTGGCTGGAAAAACATGTGTTCAACAGTATATGTGCGGGTACAGTACAGTACAGTACAGTACAGTACAGTACAGTACAGTACATACCTGTGTTGTTCATAAATTACCAAAGGCCGTGCACCATGGTGACCTCTGTGTCTGAGCTGGGTGACCTGCTGGGTTCGTCAGTGAAATCAATGACAATTAGCTGCCACACAAGCCTGTGGTGCCCTCTAGCGGCTGCCTATGGGAAAATAAAAGAACAATAATTTATTTTAACACATAGGTCGCTGTAGTTGAAAAAAGTGCAACAAAAAGGAAGGAATGAATACATTTTTAAATGTCTTGCATTTAAAATGAATAAATAAAAGGGCTTTAGGATTTAATTCAAGTCGAGTCGTTTATTTTTAGGCCGAGGAAACGAGTGGATTAACGTGAAAAATGAACGGAACACAATGAGCGGAGTTTTCACATTCACTGGAAGAGTTGGAGTCATTTTTCTTCAGCAGGAAAGAGAAGCTTCCATTGACCCAGTGTGTTCAGGCAGAACATTAACCTAAAAAAGCTCTAATCCTTCAAACATTCTGAATGGATTTACATGAAAGCTTATCCCCCCCCCACCCCCACCCTCCCACCCCCCGCCTGGACACATTAGGCCCGGCGGAGGGGAGGAAATCTGTCCTGGAGATACGTGTAATTCCGTCTTAAATCCTAATCTGGGAAGCGTTTGTCAGGCTTTCTATCTTCACGCTGACATTCAGGCAGAACATTAACCTAAAAAAGCTCTAATCCTTCAAACATTCTGAATGGATTTACATGAAAGCTTATCCCCCCCCCCCCCCCCCCCCCCCCCCCCCCCCCCCCCCCCCCCCCGCCCCGCCCGCGGGCACCCCCCGCCTGGACACATTAGGCCCGGCGGAGGGGAGGAAATCTGTCCTGGAGATACGTGTAATTCCGTCTTAAATCCTAATCTGGGAAGCGTTTGTCAGGCTTTCTATCTTCACGCTGACACACAAAGCACATTATGGAGTCAGTGTTGGATCCAGAAATATCTCCTCTGATTGTGGAAAGGGTTGGTTTTTATCTGCCGTTTTAGGGCCGCGTGGAGGAAACTCACGATTAAATTCCTTTCAGAAATATGACATTATTCAGGCTGGCAGCTCCAGACCAATTTGCATTTTGTGAATGGGTCAGGAATTTTGCGAGTGCTGTAATCAGCTGTTGCAGAGCAAAATGCCCTTGGTGGAAACAGGAAGGAGCTGCAAACTGTCAGGATAATCAATGCGCTCACAGTAATGAGAAAATATTAGAAAAATGATCGTTTGAATTCCCGTCAAACGTTTCTCTCTGTGTCGAGAAGTTTATGAAAACTCTAATTAAATGTTGCAGAACAAAAAGACGGAGACGACCGTGTCCCCCACCAGGAAAGGACAGGAACAACAGGAGTATTTTCATTCTCTGTTCCTTAATATCAACTCTTGCCTTACAACCAAGAAGTCAGGGGTTCGAGCCCTGGTTTGGATTGGTTGGGTTTTAGACCAAAGGGGGCTTCAAACCCCTGGCTTGCGGGCCAACTCTGGCCCATAAATCTCCACCAACCAGGCCCTTGACAGGACGGTCTCTGGTGGCTGTAACTCCAGCCTCTCCAGCCTAGCAAAGTTCTAAAGTTCATATGACTGTTTCACACGTGGACAACTAGGTGTAGGAGTTTTTTGCACGTTCTACGTCACGTGTTTCACTTCACAACATTTAAATCTTTAATTTTCTGCTTCGTCTTTTTCACTCTGTTAGTCAACGGTTCTGGACCAGAACCATGGTTCTTCAGCCGCTCTCTTCTCCTCTCTCCTCTCCTTTCTCTCTTCTCCTCTCCTCTCTTTCTCCTCTCTCCTCTGTCCTCTGTCCTCTGTCCTCTCCTCTGTCTGTTGTATTATTCTCCTAAATTCCCATCCCAGGCGTCGGTCTGACCTGGGAGGGAGAGTCTGATTGGTTAAGTTTCCAGGCTAAACATTAGCTGTGGTTTGTGATGCACTCGACCAAACATCTCAGGAGACGGCGGTGACTGCTCCACACTCACGTCCCGCTCCTTTATTCCCTTATTTATGTCTTTATTATCAGAAGGTCAGTCCAACACGGCGTCTGTTGGACGACCAGGTCAGGTGTCACAGATTGCTGGAGTTCGTGGAACATCGTTGCTGGCGGTGCGTGCAGGCGTGATTGTCTCTGAATAAAGTCCGCTTCAGCGGCAGCGCATCTGAGTCGAGGTCTATGTTTAGCCTGACGTGATGAGATTCCTCCAGCTTTTCAGTTACTGACTGACTGACTGACTGACTGACTGACTGACTGACTGACTGACTGACTGACTGACTGCAGCTCTTGGGCTGTATAGCAGCACCAGAGAAGGATCTTATGGTTTTGAATACAGTGGGAGATGAATTGACGTTGCTGTGGAGCACAGAGCTGAGAGGAGAGGAGAGAAGGTTTCACGACCATCAGAACGACTTCTTTTTTAGAAACTGAGCTGAAACATTGACTCTCTACGAAGGTGAGGAGAAATCCTTCAGCTTTTTTGCCATTTTAGAAAAAAACACCAGCTCAACACCAAACAAAAATGAAAAATATATGAAATTGAAAAATATAAAAAATCTGTCAGGAATTGAAGAAACACTGACAAAAATCCAAAGCTGTGATCATCTTTTTTAGGGTGGATGATGCTGCCACCTATTGGAAGAGAAACACAGTTTGTTGATTTCCTTTCCAGTCGACGTCCATCTTCACTTTAATACAAAGCTTTTCAATCTTTCAGCGTTAACAAAGATCCACTGGTATGAAACGGAAAAAGACAGAAAAACTCTCAAATAAATATTGAAATATTATTTACACTGACTGTTTGAGTCCAACTGGCCCCAAATCCCAGGATGGAATTAATGTCAAAAAGACCTTTGAGTGAAGACCCTGTCGTGTCTTTCTGTCCTTCAGGTCTTCAGGACCAACGGTCGTCGTCCACAGTTCAAATACAGAAAACGACTTTTTCTTTCTGACCTAAAAACCACGTGGACTCATTCATTTGACTTAATCTGTGTTTCCATGGTTGGACTCTGTCCATGTGTGAATGTCACTGTGGACAAGTTCACTCAGCCAGTCACTGGCTGCGGTCCCGTTCAGTCTCACGCCCCACGTGTTTGCCCCGCTCAAGTGGAACCAGTGTTTAGACACGGCCGTTGTGCAGTGCAGCGTAACCAAAAAAAAAAAAGAAAAAAAAAACTGGACCTGATTCAGGATCAGATCCAATGTGAATGAGTTTTGTGTTTCAAACCAAATCAATGTTAAGAACTTCCTCTGTGGGCTGCAGCAGCCGGTGCATGTGCATGTTGACTCTGCTCTGAAGGCTCTCACTCAGGATTCAAACCATGCACTGATGGGTTTGGCTCAACCATGAGATCTTGGTGCATTTGGTCCAGTGTCGCTGAGACACAAGGACGAAGCAGCAGCAGCTGCTGAGGTTCATTTGGATTCAATCAGTTTGGAGACAATGCAGAAAAAACACGGACTTAACGACTGAATCTTCAATCTGATCTTGTTGAGGCTTCACTCCGTCTGCTGGGAGGTGGAGGTGGTGGTGGTGGTGGTGGGGGGTCCTCTTCAGA
>JAFBJS010000817.1:543021-561391 GCA_016785265.1 Paraplagusia blochii
GAGTAACAAAAAAAAAAAAAGAAAAAAAAAACTGGACCTGATTCAGGATCAGATCCAATGTGAATGAGTTTTGTGTTTCAAACCAAATCAATGTTAAGAACTTTCTCTGTGGACTGCTGCAGCCGGTGCATGTGCATGTTGACTCTGCTCTGAAGGCTCTCACTCAGGATTCAAACCATGCACTGATGGGTTTGGCTCAACCATGAGATCTTGGTGCATTTGGTCCAGTGTCGCTGAGACACAAGGACGAAGCAGCAGCAGCTGCTGAGGTTCATTTGGATTCAATCAGTTTGGAGACAATGCAGAAAAAACACGGACTTAACGACTGAATCTTCAATCTGATCTTGTTGAGGCTTCACTCCGTCTGCTGGGAGGTGGAGGTGGTGGTGGTGGTGGTGGGGGGTCCTCTTCATAATAATGTGACTGGACAAAAGCCAAAGACGCCTCATCCATTGAGTTCTCGTGTCTGTGTCTGTTTCCTTCTGTCTTCCTGCATCATCACTGTCTTCTGTCACAGTGAAGGAAACATCATCATCATCATCATCATCATCGTCACATCCATCAACCTCTAACAGAACCAACTCTAACACCACCTCATCCAACCACAGTCCCTCAGGCCTGGGACTAATTACCTTCAGGGGTGTCCCCGACCACAGGAGGTCAAGTGTCCACCTGTAGGTTCTGCAGACCAGTGTTTGCCAAACACCACTAACTTGGTATAAAGTTATAATAGTAAAAAAACACTGATGATGTCAGTGACCACTGAAACTGAAGCATCTCCTCCTTAACTGAGGTTCTAACCCTGACCCACAGTCCACCAGCTCCTCTGCTGTGTCTGACCTTCAGCTGGTTCTTCTTCTCCATCACCATCTGAGACTGGCTGATGGTAGCTTCATATTCAGGTGCGACTCATGTCAACCATATAAATCAGTACCTGCTTCTCCCAAACCAACTGAAACTTCACATGTTTATTAGTGGCACAGCCGCTAGAGGGCACTGCCGGGACCTGTAGAGGAAGCGATCATTTCTTCTTCATCAGACTTAACGTCTGGAGAAACCAGTGCTACATACAAACCACTGAAGTCACCAGAAAAACAACAACATCAAGAAATATTAGGTTACGTCTGTAGGACAGGTCACTGGAGTAACGGACCATAAATGAGGACATAAGTACTTGAAGAGCACGTACTCCTACTCCTACTCCTACTCCTACTCCTACTCCTACTCCTACTCCTACTCCTACTCCTACTCCTACTCCTACTCCTACTCCTCAACCTTAGACCCTTCCATCCAACACTGCTGTGTGAGTAGAGATGAGACAAAAGTCTCTGTTCTCACTGGTGCAGAATATGCAGGTGGTAAATGTGGGACATCAGCAACGTCCACATACAGGGCTGTGTCCCCCCCCCCCCCCCCCCCCCCCCCCCCCCCCCCCCCCCCACCCCCCCAGATTGACAAATGAACAAACTCTGAGAGTCAGCATTTGTCCACGGTGTCTCGGGACAGTTGATGCACCTGCGACTGGAAGAGCTCAGCGTCAGCACTGATTTATGGCCGAACCTTCTGGAAACACAGGTGCTGAGAACCTACCAGCAGGTGTGGAGATGAATGCTTGAAGATTCAGGAATGACTTTAAGAGGGAGAAGAAGAGTGAAGGTCTCGTCTTCATCCATGTCATCATCTCACAGTGATGACAAAATTATTTAGGGGTGGGGGGGGGTGTGTGTAAATGTTTGCATTCCTGGAGTTGGTGTCTTCATCCTCAGAGTCTCAACACTCATGTGACTGTGGTTTTCCTACTAGTGAAGACATGTCTTCAGCAGCAGACCAAGATGAGATTAGGTTTCTGTCAACCCTGTGGACTGGACTTCCCAGAATTCCAGTGTTTGTTAAAGACCTGGTGGTGGTCCCAGTCAACCAACAAGGTGGACTATTGAGAGAATCTGCATATATATGCATATATACATATCAACATACACATATATATAAATATAAATGGATCGTCTTGGATCGGTTATTCATCTGTGACCTACTCGATCCAAGTGCACCGGTCCAAAAAGCCCCGATCGATCAATAATGCAGTGAAACGGTCTGATGGTTCTGATGATTTTTACACGTGAATCGGTTTCCTGCTCCATGGCCCCGCCCACAAATTCCCGTTTAGACATTGGGCGACATCTATTTACACATGTCTGATTGGAGGTTGTGTTTCTAGGGGGTGTGAACTGATCTGATTGGAGTTCAGGTTGTGGGTTTTACTCTGAACAACATGGACGACAACACAGTCAGAGGAGTGGACAGAATAAAATACTAAAGTTCTGCAATAACTGGGCAAAGTCCAAGGCAATAATATGTCCTGTGAGACAGTGAGTCAGTCTGGGGACAGGAGTGATGTCTGCAGCTAAACCTTTCTACAACTGTAGGCATGGAGAGTCACCTGAGAATGGAGATAAAATACTTGTCCATCAGTATAAACATCTTGGCTTCATATGAGACAGATCACAGCTCTGCTTTAAAGGACATGTTGACAAATTGTGTTAAAAAAACCCAAATCAAGTTAAATCTGACAAATGTTCAGTCATTTCACAGGAGATGAAGCTGAAAGAATCATTAAAGGTGAAGAAGTGTCTGCATCTGTGTCTTCTACTGTATGTGTGTGTGTGTTGTCTTCTTCTACCTTTTCCATCATGTCATGAATCTCCATTCACACCTTTAAACAAAACAGACTGGAACTAGAAAAGACTGGCAGCTGTTTAATGTTGTTGAAGGTGAAGATTCCTGGAACTGGTTCGACCGATGAATGGTTTTTATGAATCCTTCCTGAATCGGGTCGAAGCCTGAGAATCGAGATATGAATCGAATCGTTTTGTGAGTGAATCGTCACACCCCTAATAAATATATATATATACAGTGTGTGTGTGTGTGTGTGTGTGTGTGTGTCCACCCTGTCCAGTCTTCATCTCTAAACTCTGTCTGTTTTTTCCTCTTCTCTCCTGCGTCGCAGTCGTACCTTTTTTTTTTTAGTTTTTTCTCGGGGCCTCAGTCGTGGACCTGCTGAGGCCGACGTGCAGTGTTTACTTTATGTTGATCCTCCTTCACCGACTCCCAGCAGCCACCGCTGCAGAATTAATGAGTCTGATAAGTGTTTCAACACGGTGTCTTTTAAAGACGCGACAGGAGGCAGCAGCGAAGGAAACTCAGCTGCTTCATGAATATTGACTTTTTCTGCTTTTAAGTCACTTTCCTTCAAATTAAACATTTGTTCATTGACACCTGGTTCTGCACAGATGTTCTCCTGAAACTCCCAACCCTCCGTTGCCATTGGACTTGTTAGGATTTTCTTAAAATGCAACAAATTTTTTTAAAGGAATATTTTATTTTTATTTATTTTAGCAGAAAGAAAACAAAATGGTCAAAAGCCAAGCATTCATTCCTCATCAGTCATCAAACTGGTCAAAATCATTCTTTTTATTGTCATTTTCTTCTGCCTTTTTCTTCCGTCAGTATTGACTTTTCTATGAACTTTGTCGTAGCTCAAACTCTCCTGAAAGATCTCAACAGAAATGTTGTTCACTATAATAATCACTTCATTTCTTTGCTAATGTTTCTCGTGATTCAACCAGTTCCGACACCCCCTTCCCCAGGCAGCGCCCCCTGCTGCCTGCCCATCCAAACAGGTGGACATTTGAGCGCCGTCCCCGCAGCCGCGAATGTCCCGCCGTCCCCGCTCGGCTCTATTCCGTTCCATTGTCTGCCGGCGGTGATTAACTGGAGCCGGGGTGATTTCTGCTGGGCCGCGGCGGCCTGGCAGACAGACAGAGCAGAAGAGCGGGGGGCAGGGGGGGCAGGATTGGAGGTGCGAGAGATTTATGGCCCCCCCAGAACAAAGCTGTGTCTGCTGAGGGAGCGGAGACCATAAATCAGAGGAGAAGTGGGTCAGATTGGGTCAGTGCTCATCTGCTGCCTTCAGATCCTTCTCTCTTTTCCTGGAGGGTTTACTGTTACAGCCCATATACAGCCTGTTGTGTATATATACTGTATATATATACACTGTATATATATATATATATCTGTTGTTGTTTTTGGTCAGTGAAGTCGTCCAGATGTTCTGCTGAAGTCTAATTAAAGGCTGTGATACTGTGGGAATGGACCTTCGTCTTTATTATGGACGTCCAGTAGCACAAAGCTTTGGATTCATCTCAGCTATGGTTTTTTTTTTCTCAGGAAATGGTTTAGTTTGTTCATATGAGGACATTTTATACCCAGTAAAAAAGATGTCAAACTACAGAGAGCAGGACTTTGTGGACAATATGGATGATTCAGTCCATCTGACCATCTGATGGACCTTCAATCCAGATGAGATGATTCCAACACCATGGTTGACTTCCTTCAGATTCCTTCTCCGTCACATCTCTGTGTGAAGAATTGATTTCTGTGGAGAAGAATCATCAGTGGGGTTCATGGCTGCGGGCGTGTGTTTACGTCCTAATGATTTTAGGACTTCTCCTCCTTCTCCTTCTCCTTCTCCTTCTCCTCCAGCCGCTGCGTCAGACTTGTGTAAAGAAAACGGTGCAGAGACGTCACGGCGGCCGGCGACGACGGAACGAAGGAAAAACAACGGACACAGCTGGGATTAGTGAGAACACCGACCGTCTTCAGGTTGATCAGAAACTCTGGGGTTTAGGCTTGATTTGTGGGTCGATGCTGTGGCACAGCGGTGTTCCGTGAGGGAGGGTCAGGTAAAGACCGGGGGGAGATTTTCACATTGGTCACAAAGAGTTTCAAAAAACAAACGATTATCATCGCTGTGTTGATCAAGTTTAAAAGTCTTCACCCACCGTTTCTACCTCAACCTGCAGGACTGCAGCTGAACAGAGAACATAGATATATAAGATATAGAGAGAAGTTCTCACTGGGTCACATCCACGCGTCCCTCACCCTGGGATTTTTCTTCTTCTTCTTTCTTGAGGTTGTAGTTCAGTTCTGTCGTCTCGGTTTTATCCGAGGAATTTCTCCAGAAGCCCTGGTTTGATGGAGCCGTTGATGCAGCTGCCGTCGGTGCTGCAGTACAGACTGATCACGTCTCCAGGGCCGACTGTGAGCCCTGTCTGCTGCGTTTGTTCTGCTGTTGCTGGAGTTTTGTTCAGCGTTGGAATTGACCCGGTGTCTGTGTTTAAGAACCACGGTGGATCATGTTCTTTATGTGTGGTGTGATGTTTAATAGATGTGGAGATGTTCAACTGAGACTTAGAGTCAGTCAGTCTGGAGTCTAAACTATCATGTGATCCACTCACTCCTCCTCACATTCTCTCTTTTTATATATTTGCATTTCTTTGCAGCATCGCAATTTAGTTCCAATATCAACAATTTTGTTGTAGTTTTAATAACGATTCTTTAAATTGAAGACGGCAGTAAATTGAATTTGTCCGTGTACAGACGGAGAAGGTGGAAGTTTGCAGTAGTGGACAATGTGGACAAGACAGTCTCAAGACACATTCAAGTGTTGCTGCTGTTCACAAGGACCGACCAACGTTGAACACCACCACTGACTCATGAACAGGCAACAAAAATATATAGGTATATAATACATATATATATATAAATCACTTCATGAAGTCATTTCCAGCTAAAATAGTCTGTTAAAAACCCAACTCAAGAAAAAGTCAAACTAGAATCCATTCAATCCAAAACTAATCAAAAAATATCTATTTGAAAATCCTTGATTCTGATTTATTTCACTTTTTCCCGAGGTCATGGATCGACCTCTGATACGTGACGTATAAACGTCTATACATGAAATCAAAGCAGTGGATTCTTCCTTCAGTTGTTTTACAAAGAACAAAAATGTGTGTGTGAGTGAGTGTGTGTGTGTGTGTGAAGTCTGATGACCCAGTCTGGTTTCTCCCTAACCTTCAGATGAATCCAGACATTGAAAGATTTTCTCCATCCTTGTACGAAGCCGAGGAGTTTCCTCCTCCAGGACTGACTCAGTGTCTCAGCCCAGTTTGAACAATGTTTCATTAAAAGGCGACTGTAATTGATTCTGGTTCTGAATTCTAGAGCAGCGTCTTTTTTTTTCCTCCTCCTGAGACTCGGCCGTGGTTTGAAGCCACGTCAGACTTGCATCTGTTCTATGGAACTCCTCCACATCATCAAGCACAATAATGTCTCCCCAGACAGCCGTCAACCAGCCATAATGTCCCAGGCAGCCAATTGATGGCTTCCATACTTAGTGTGGAATAAATCAATATGGCGGCGATAGGGCAGAATTACAGCCAGGCTGACAGATGCAGCTGATCTCAAAAAGTACTTGAGGATAGATTTGTTTTTTTCAGCACTGAAGCTGATGAACCAAACAGGTCATCTGACAGGTCAGATATTTAGGAGAAGAAAATATGAATAAATGAATGAAAAACGACAAACGTCTGTAAAAAGTTTTAAAATCTAAAAGACAATATTGAAGGTCCTCGTTGTCTCCACTGAACTGTGTGTTTTGAGAGACACAGACACAGTCACAGACAGTAGTTGTCTTCACACCCCCTGACCCCTGACCCCTGACCCACAGTCAACTACCACAAAAACTGGACTGAAGTGAATCTCGTCCCTTTCACCTCATCATCTCATTAGAAAAAGGCAGAAACGTTTGTGTTTTCGTCCCCGTGTCCTGACGTTATTGACAGAGAGACTTGGATTTTTGTCTCCGTCTCAAACTGACGAGCGCAGAAAATCGTTCACTGCACAACTTTAGGGCAAATGACCTCAGAGTGTCTGCTCAGAGTCCAGACATAAACCATATTTCATGACACGGTTATTTTACTGCATCTTTTACAAAAAGGAAAAAAAAACCTTTTCTGCCTCCGTTGATTAGAAGTTTTTTTGTGTGTGTTTTGTGTTGAAGTGCGGCGCGGTGGCTGAACGTAGCTGACTGCTGCAGCTCCAGCTGAGCTCCGTGGGGAGTCAGAGATCACTTTCCTTTTATTGCAATCATTTTTCTCTGCGTCTGTCGCTGGTCTGTGTTTTTATCAGTCAGTCAGTCAGGAGAGAAGAGAAGGTGGAGTTCAATAAGAAGAAGAAGAAGAAGAAGAAGAATATAATGTTCTTGTTGTTTTAGGACAGAATGACAATAAAAAAATAAATTGTTGTTGGATTTGACTAAATTGAAACAACAACAGCATCAACATCTCACGAGTCCCAGGGACATGTGGACCAAGTGAGTCCCAGGGACACGTGGACATAGTAGTAACAAACAATTAACGACAACTAAAGCAGAGTTTGAATTTCTGCTTTAGAGACGGGAAAAAAAAAACAACAAAAACTCAGTCAAGTTCATAATAATTACGACTGAAAAAAGTTGTTGGACGCTTTCTGTGATTATTCCTAAAGTTCCAACATTTGAAACATTTCTTGCGTCAATACCACGACAAGGGCAGCAGGGAAGGAAACAGGGCAACAGGACGGATGGGTGGCGGTGGCGGTGGCGGTGGCGACAAAGTCCGGCGGTGGCGTTGGTCCAGATGAGTTGGGATATTGACACTGACAAATGTCAATGCATTAAGGCTTTCTGGGAGGCGACTATCGGTGATGGAGGCTGCAGGTGGAGTTTTCCCAAACCCTCCGTCTCTGCTGGAGGAGATAAGAAAAGAAGGTGGGGGAGGGAGGTGGGGGAGGGAGGTGTCTCCGTGGACGTTTGATTTGACTAATGTGTTCAGAGCAGGACTAATGAAGAGGTGGAGGAAGATGAGAGCAATTAATTTGAGCTTTTTTAGCAACAAAACCAACACGGAGCAAAACTATGTTGACGTCCCTTTGGAACTGCAGCTTCCCTCCTCCACCTCCACCTCCACCTCCACCTCCACCTCCACCACCTCCTCTTCTTCCTCTTCTTTCTCCTCCTCCTACTCCACATCTTTAATGAGGAGTCGGTCCTCGTCCACCAGCCCTTTGAACGTTGCTGAGGGGACACTCTGCTCGCAAAAGTCCCCCCGCGGTGCATTGAGTGTCCGCAGGACGAAGCAGCGGGACACGAAGACAGTGACAGCGTGTGTTTGTTAATGGTCTTTTCTCTCATATGGCATCAGCCTCCTTGTTGTAATGGACGGACGTGAAGAACGGCTCGTCCTCTGCAGAGTGTTATTCCTGGAGACTTAACCTCGCTCAAGAGGTTCATGGTGGTGTTCCTTCCTTCTGTCTTTATTTATTGTGGACAGTGAAGTTGTTTTCCTGAGTGAGGATCCGTTGCCCTTGCTGTTGCCTAGCAACAAAGTAAGTCCAAGGGACTCGACATCGTTCAGGATCTTTTTCTGGCTACCGAGAAACTTGTCCTCCTCGGACATGTGGGGGAAAAGGTTATTTGAGAATCCATCTTTATTGATGAACGGGGAAGGAAGGAAGGAAGGAAGGCAGGAAGGAGGGAAGGAAGGAAGGAAGGAAGGAAGGAAGGAGGGAAGGAAGGAAGGACTTTGTCTTTATTTGGGAGGAGAAATGAAGACGCTGTGTTTCTTACTTCTTTCTAAAGAAACTTTACAATAATTTGCAGTTTCACCCAAAAAAAAAAAAAAAAGGTTTTTGTTTTACGACGGCCATAATGACGACATAAAAACGTTATGCGGAGGCATCTTGGCGTTGGCAGCTTCACGCCGATCGTTTTTCACTCCAAACTGGGTATTTGGAGCTGAGCTGTTCAATATTCATGGCCGTGTTGTGTTCTTAAGATAAGGCTCATTAGTGGCGCCGGCCTCTTTTCAAGCCCCGCCCCCCCCGCCGTCACAAACATGTTTTCCTTCTGTGAGTGGTTCAGAGAACAACAGTGAACCCGTCAGGTCTAATTGTGTTACATCGGAATTCCAGTCAAAGGACCATAAAGGTATGGATCCGAGCGGTTGAAGTGTTGCACGGAATTTTGGTGTCGCTGTAACAGAATTGATTTCTTGAAATGGTGAAGAACTAATATTGTCATGAATCAGGACCAGGTCCAGGTTCAGTTGGATCCTCCAGGTTCCATCCCCTTCCAATAACTGGAGTCTGTGAGTTTCTCAGCAGAAGGTTTTTTTTTTTTCTCCAGTTTCTCGTCCGTGTTGAATGAAACGGTGAATGTCTAGAGTCACTGTTGTTGTCAGTACCATTGATGGACGATTTTGGTGAGTGTGAAGAAAAATGTCCAGACTTTGGCTCTGAAATCAAACTCTGAGCTGTTTTGGTTGTTGTCATGATATTTGTCCAAACATTTCATCAGGAATTGAGGAGGACAGTAGGAAGGACCGAGGATTTTCACCAGGACTCGATTCAATGTCAGAGGACTGACATGTTGACAGGAATTGAAGAAAGTCATAGCCATGTGCTGCCACCTAGAGGAGGAGGACGACTCTGTTGTTCTGCCTTTCATGCTATAAAGTAATTGAAATGGATGAGGACATGTGACGAGCTGTGCCTCAGTCCAGAGTTTGACAATCACTGCACTCGTGTCCCAAGAACGTCAGAATACGACAGAACCTGGTGTCGTCTCAACCAGAGCCACCAAAGGGTTAAAGAGGGACGTTTATCAGTTTAATGTCATTTAGTCAGGGACTAATTATTGGAACCCATGTCCTGCTGGAAGACAATCTTTGTGTTTTTTTGGTCCAAAAATACTTCATACGTAAGTGTCATTTTTTGAAGCTAAAGTTTTTTTATTCAAGGAAAAAAAGAAACTTTTTCTCTCACACGTCCATTCATGCCTTGTGTTCTGGTTCATGGTGGTGTCGGCCCAGGTTACGACTGCAGGCCTTTTGTCTTTGCGCCGCCTCTTGACGTCGTCCACTGCGTCCATGTTTGAGTGTAAATGCTGTCTTTGTTGTGGAGCCAAAAACCAAGTCACAAGTTTGGGATGAAACTCACACAAATATGAGTCACAGTGTGAAGGAGTTCAGTTTGTGGCTACAGAGGCCGAGAAGTCGGTGGTGACCTGAAGGCATCAACTTGATTTGTTGGTATAAACTCAGTCTTTTATTCTGAAATGGATCCTCAGAATTCACGGATTCGTCTTTTCTATTTTGACTGACAGAGACTTCCAACAAGGCTGAAACACATCCATATACATGATATTCCTCATTAGCTGTGGCCTCAGCCAGCGCCCCCTGCAGTCATGACCCTGTTAACACAGCAGTCTCCCTTTAATTCCCGTCCATATTTCTCTTTGTCCCTCTGCAGCCTGTGCTGTGTTTGTGACAACGTCAAGACAACATCCCCGTGTGTCCCCTCCACCCATAAATATCATTTATGGTCTGCACACACACACACACACACACACACACACACACACACACACACACTCTGGTCTGATCCGGTCCACAGAAGAATCAGAAACAGAGTGACTCCAACACTGTTTACCCCCCATCTGTCATCTGCCCCCCCCTCATTAATTACCCACCGCAGACTCATAACACGGTTGGTTAGCGCCTCAGATTGTCTTTGCGTCCAAAGACGTTTCCTTCACAGCGATCCTATCCTATCGCGGCGCTGAAGAGCGTGACATTGGGGGCTGACGTAGCTGTTGGTTTTACCCCGTTCTGTTCATCCGCTCTGGGGGCAGAAAGGAGCAGAGTGATGGAGCCGGGGGCCGGGAGGGCGCGGGGGCCGGGGGCCGAGGGGCAGATTAGAAAGTGAAAATAATACAAACTGTACAAATTCTAATATTCTATCATTCCAACAACAACAGAAGAAGAAGAAGAAGAAGAAGAAGAAGAAGAAGAAGAAGAAGAAGAAGAAGAAGAAGAAGAAGAAGAAGAAGAAGAAGAAGAAGAAGAAGAAGAAGAAGAAGAAGTTGTGACTGTGATTGTGATTGTGATTGAAATCTAATCTTTTTTTTTTCCTTCTGCTCAATCATTCATTTGTTGTTACATTAAAATAGAAAAAGTTTTTATTACGTCTTTATTCTTAATTTGTGAGTCACATGACAAAGTTTTGGTTCATGATATGAAACCTGAGTCAAATGAACAACAATTTATTTGTTGAAGACGTTTTGAGGCAAAGTGACTAAAGCTTCAAGTTACAGTGACCTGAGAGTTAAGGGAGAAGAAGAAGACGTGAGTGTCCAACGTCAATAATGTCAATAATGCTGATCCTTTCAGAGAGTTTGTCCTCTGGTCAGTGTCTCAGCTCCAGCCTCGTCCTGATTCCCCCTAGTGGTCAGGACACGCAGCGCCACCTCCCGACCCCCTCCGTATCCTGGTGTGATTGAAACAAGAGTGAGTTGTTGTCGGTTTCTTTTGCCGCCGTGTAATTGAATCCTAGCTCGTTTCACAGAGTTCAGCGAAGCGCGGCCCCAGATAGAAGGTAAATACACTGGGACACACACCAGGGCCACGACCCCCCAACAACAAACATTAGGCACCAGCTGTTGGTGCAGGCGTCGTCCACAGACACCGCGCTGCTGCTGCTGGAGGTGAAAGAGTGTATTTAAAGGGAAGTTGGTCTTTTACTCTGTAAACTGACAAAGAACTTCCTGTAAATATTATGAGAGAAAGCGTCGTCCTGAAGGATGTCCTTCGAGGACTAATGGTTGTCAAAGCTGTGATTCATCAAACATTGTGATTATTGACAAGTATTGGAATGATGAAACAGTTTTTTTTTTCTTGCTTCAACAGGAAGAAGGAGGAAGTGGGAATTATTGATCAGATCAGTGTGTTTTTGGAGGATCTTTGTTCACCTGGTCCAGATGGTCCACAGCAGACTGTTGGCTGATCCAGCATCTGCTGCTGATCTTCTCTTCCTCTCTCTGGTCGTCTCTTCTCTGTGGCCTGATATTTGCCTTATTGTGACTGTGGACTCCACACTCTGAGCTCTGAGGAGCCTCCACACAGGTTCTACAGAGGTTCTACAGAGTCTTCAGGGGCAACCGGGCACAGAGACCAGCGCCACTTAGTGGCCTGTTGGCCGGGTCTAAGCAGACACGTTCTCTGGGCCGACTGCAGCACGGTGGCTGTGTTTAATGGGTTTGACTCCCTGGGACATTGTTTCAATCTAAAGGTCATCACAGTCCTGGTTGTAGCCGAGGAACCTTTCCACCCAGACCCATTTGCACCTCAGCCCCCCCGGTAGGATCTCCTTCTCCAGGAGAAGAGTTTTTACCTGCAGCTCCTTCAGTATGGATCACCTAAGGACAAACGTGTTTGGACGATAAAAACTGCTGCTGCAGCCTTTAATCATTGGAATCATTTGAGGAAACACTTTTGATTTTCTTCAGCTCCATCAACACATGGTTTTAAAGGTAGAGCAGAACTTCTTCCACATGACTGTTGAAGGTGGACGTTGTCTCATCAGTCCACTGATAGGGAGTTGCAGACTCTACTCTAATTTACAGGATCTACGGGATTTCTCCTCCTCCTGCATATATTTTGCTCTTTGTGCAGCCAAGCATTAAATTACTCTCCACCGGGGGTGCTATCGGTGCCAGGGTCGCCAAAGCTGTGGCTGCCTTCCAATGAGATGCTTTGGCAGCAAAGCCAACAATGTAATTAGGGTCACCCGGCACCGGAGCTGTTGCAGGGCAAATTGGGTCGTCACGGTCGGCTGTTTGGAAGTCACAGACACGGAGCGCGGCGACTGCGAGCGATGAGAAAGTCGGCAGAACATTAGGATAATGATTCACATGATTCAAAGTGGCTCCGGTTCCATTCCCTCGTCTCCAACGCCTTCACGTCTACGGATCTACAGACAGAAAAGATATTTTCAACAAACAATTCTTGTTCTCAGCCTGTTTTTCTAAGTTCTGCCCTGTAGCTAATTGTTAATGGCACTAATTAAGGTGAGTGAATGGATCTGTGTGAAGTCTGTGCTGAGCAGTAGATTGTCTCTGTGAACCATGCTGAGTCCTGGAACATCTCAGAGTTCCACTCACAGGAGGAGGTTGGAGGGAAAGGCTGCAGGGCAGCAGGTGGGTTGGAGTGATTCCTCATCTCCACCAGGGGGCCTTCAAGAAGAAAGATCCTGGATGTAAAGGAAAAAGTTTAGAAAATGTGAGCTAAGATTCTCTCCTGGTCAGTGGATCTGTAGACCAAGGTCACTGAGGCTGATGTGGTTCTAGACAAGACTTCTCAGGAACCACCTTGGGTTTTATGGTCGGTGGAAGTGGATCCAGTGTCGTCCTTCTCTGCAGCTTTAGGTCTTATTCTTCTGGTCAATGGATTGAATCCAAACCCAATGTTCTTCCAGTCACTGTTTCTGGTAAAAAAAAAAAATCAAGCAAATCTATTCAATTCTTTAAGGTATTTTCTTTTAGGTTTATTTTTGAACTCCTGGATTTGACATGATTTCCACTGACCATCATTAACCACCACTGACCATCATTAACCACCACTGACCTCCACCATTAACCACCACTGACCTCCACCATTAACCTCCACTGACCTCCACCAACCTCCAAGGAGAAGTTTGAAGATTCATGAGTTTGTCAGGCAGCAACAATAATAATTAATAATTATTGAAAGTCATTCAGTGTCAGCAGCAGGAGGCAAATGTTGTTGTTGTTGTTGTTGTTGTTGTTGTTGTAACCTGGGTAACTCTGGGACTCCCCCTGCTGGAAGAAAAGGTTTGCTTCAGCAGAATCCATTTATTTTCCAGTTTGACTTTAAATTTAGTTTTCGATTCTTAAATTCCTTTCAGATGAATCTGATTCATCTCCACTGATGCTGAACCTCCATCCATGATGGAGGAGGGATTCTAACTACACCCACTTCTTGTCGTGGATAAATGTGTCTCTCCTCCAACAGCTAGATGAAGAGCACACATTAATCCAGGAGTTGGAGCCATCTTCTAATCCACTCCACTCCACTCACTAGATGTTAATTTTCCGTCTTTCTCCAGCAGAGGACTTTACAGCCCATTAAATGGAACTGAGCAGTTGACAAAGGACAGCCCCCCCACCCACCTCTCTTGGACACACTGACACTGACGGACCGCTACTGTCTCACACTGTCCAGCTGGTGGCGTGCTTGAGCTGCCATCATGTTTCTTTATAGAGCTTCACGTAGATGAAGGTCACAGCTTCATCAGAAGAATCTCTTTCTGCTCCACCCATGCTGTATTAGAGTCTCTCTTCATCCACCTTGGATTTGGGAGCTTGAGTCTGACAGTGGTCAGGGGAGAGAGAGGAGGTTCTCGTCTCCTCGTTCTCCCTCTCCGCCATGAGCAGGAGATCAGGTGAAGAAGCTTCTCTGGACGGAACTCCTTCCACTGGTCGTGGAAGGAGGAGCAGAAGAGCGAGTTGGAGATAATTAAAAGATTTGCACTTTGCATCATGGGTGGAGCCGAGTGGTGGTGACGGATCCTCACAGTGCAGCATGAGGCCCGACTGCAGATGTAGCCTTAACGATCACAGTGAGCTAACGAGCTCAGCTATTAGACTTAAGTGAGACTTAAAGAAGGTGGAGAGGCGGAGGGAGTGAGGTGGTCGGCTCTGATTGGTTGGACGTCTGCTGTGAAAATACGATAAGAACATGTGAAGGATTTCAAGTCTGAGGAATTGGCACTGATCCTCTTCTCTGGCAGATAATCCCTTTAGAGAAAACATTATTTCACTTCCTGATGATTCAATTTTAGGGGATTAACCCCCCTCGACCCCCCCCACACACACACACTCACACACACACACACACACACACACACACTCTGGGCGTGTGACAAAATCTGACAAAATCAAAGAATGAAAATATCGTCATTTCATCCATCGTTCTTCTCCCATCAAACACTGGGAGTGAATCTGACAAACCCGTGGTTCCTGACCACACCTGTGGATCGCTAGCATCCTTGCGTCACAGTCGTCACTGACTGTTACAGACCATCAGGGTGACATCACTGTCAGGGTGACATCACTGTCAGCCATTTCATCATGACTCCACTGTTTATTCAAAATGACTTTTTATTGTGTCCGACCTAATACAGAGTTTGTGTGAAGATGTCGGTTGGTTGACGATCACCTGACATAGGATACATCATGTCATATGTAAGAATCATTATCCGTTTTTCCTCCGATAATGAAAACCAGATAGCACCAAACCACTAGAGGGCAGTGTTGCAGCTCATTTATTTGAACAGATTTTCACTTTCTGTCATTCAATCATCACTGGCATCGTTTCTTAGAATTTGATGAAAACGACTTTTATCAATGTTATTATTGTAGCTTTTCATTCATACTTTCATATTTAAAAGGTCCTGAACAACACCTCTAAAATGAGGTCATGTCCACACGTCCCCTGGTCCGTCCGTCCGTCCTCTGGGCCCAGTGTCACAGAGGAGGATCTGTCTTAGTGAATGTCTGTGAGTCTCAAAATTACAAACAAACTGAAGGCGCTGGATCGATAGAGTGTCTCACAGAATGATGAACTGGCACTTCAGAGGTGGGAAATCAATGACACCACCACCACCAACCCCCACCTCTCTGCCTCTCTGCGTCTTTGACTTCAGCTCCAAGACTCAGTCTTCACTCTGCAGTCCTTAAGTGTGTGTGTGTGTGTGTGTGTGTGTGTGTGTGAGACACTGGGCTGTGATTTAAAGCTCCTTTGTTTCTCCCTCTTTTCCAGCCTCAAAGAGCTCCTGACACTTGGATGTGAGACACACCCACCAATAATGGCCCGTTGGACGCTCAGTGAAAGTAAGTGCTGCTGCTCAGATTTACCACTTGACTGGAGCCACCCCACCCCCCAGTCCCCCGTCCCCCCTCACTGTCCCCACTGACCTGGTAAACCAGGGCCTGGTCTAATGTGGACGTATTGATCAGTGCAACATGGAAGTCAAAACGCAGCGTCAGCGTCGTCCATACGTGCGTGAGCGTGCGTGAGCGTGTGTGAGCGTGCGTGAGCGTGTGTGAGCGTGTGTGAGCGTGTGTGAGCGAGCTCATCAGCCATTGGCTCAGTTACTGCCTCGGTCTCTGTGTTGATGACATCACGGCACCAACAGAAGATTCTCACCTGCCGCTCCTTCCTGCTCGTTTTTATTCCCTTTATCACAGTTGACGGAGCAGTGAAGACACCGTTGTTACTTTTTCCATCGAGGCCATGGAGTCAACACACACACACACACACACACACACACACACACACACACACACAGTGTGAAAAGGTTCATTGATTTCCACAGATGCTGAGACCAGGAGAAGTCGACCAATGAAAACAAACTCCATCATGTGACATCGAGGACATGGAGACGGTTTTCCAACAAAATGTTTTACGTCCAGGTGTTTTGGACAAATAACTGGCAGCCGTGCTCATTTGTTGTCCATGACGACGACTTTAAAACTAAATCTGTTATTTTGGACAAACGACGCCTGAAGTGAAGTGAGTTGTGATGTCACACATGTCCTCAGCCAATGGAAAACCACACTCATCATCAACTTTATTAGACGGAAATAAGAATGAAATAAATTGTCGTGAGTTAAAAGAGGAAAAAGGTTATTTATATATTCATGAGGACATTCTTTTTTTAACGTGTAGCCAACAGACCCAGAGATTTATTGAGAATTTTTCAGAATTCTCCCCCAAAACGTTGTGGTCACAGATGAACTGGAGCTAAAATGTATTCCACAAAGACAGTAGCGAGTGTTTTCCGACTGGTTAGTCAGTGTTTAATTAAAAAGGTTGAGGCGATAATCCTCGGGTGAGTCCATGGGAGTCCATGAATCCTTTCCAGCTTCATCCTTGTACAACATCTTCACACGTCCACATCCGGAGAAGCTTCTCCTCCAATCCCAGTTCCCAGGAGACGTCGGCGTTGATCGCCTTCTCCGCTCGCTGCATAATTCCCTCCATCTTCCTGCAACACAATGATTGGCCTCTGGGGGGAAAGTAAACAGATGTAGAAGAAAATCCTCCAACTGATGATTTCATTATACTTTCTTCAACACAACACAGAAATATCAATATGGATTCAGGGAGTGTCCCTGAAGGACGCTCCTCCACTAATTCACTCTGTAATCACTTTGTACTGTAAAAACACAAGGAGGAGGAGGAGGAGGAGCAGGAGGAGGAGGTGCAGTGGCAGGATGTTGTGGTTAAAGGAAGGCCAGCAGAGTTCTACTAAACAAAGGCAGCTAATTAGGTCAGAGCCTTGAGAAGCTCTGATGTTTCCTCTAAGACCACTGACAGCTCCATGCCCTCAAACTGACTTTCAGAGAGAGAGAAAAAGGAAAGAGATGTTGCACAGACCGGTCCGGTCCGTTCTGGTCTGGTCCGGTCCGGTCTGGTCTGGTCTGGTCCGGTCTGGTCTGGTCTGGTTCGGTCCGGTCCGGTCTGGTCCGGTCTGGTCTGGTCTGGTCCGGTCTGGTCTGGTCTGGTTCGGTCCGGTCCGGTCTGGTCCGGTCTGGTCTGGTCTGGTCTGGTCTGGTCCGGTCTGGTCTGGTCTGGTTCGGTCCGGTCCGGTCCGGTCTGGTCCGGTCTGGTCTGGTGTGGTCTGGTCTGGTCTGGTCTGGTCCGGTCTGATCTGGTCTGGTCCGGACGCCGTCGTCAAGGCTACGGCAAACGGGTATTTCATAGATGTCTGGGGGCCTGGAGTGGAGTCCACTGGGTGGAAAGTAATGGGATTCAGTCCAACCTTGTGAATTTAGGTTCTACAGAGACGTACAAGTCCATGAACCTCCTCCATCCTTCAACCCAGTCGTTCAGGCAACGTGCAGTGAGAAAATGTGGAGTCAGAGTCTCATCGCACTCCTTCTCTGCTCCATCATGGTCTGTGTCCAGAGCCACAGGAGGTGGGACCGCCTGGTGGACACTTCACGTTCAACTGTGGACGGTGAATATTAGACATGTTTGAAAGTTTAACAAGATGATGCTGGTCTTCTTTGGAAAAGTCTTGATGGTCTGAGAGGGAAAAGTCTGGTTCTGTAGAGTGAAGCAGGCCTGCCTTACAAGCAGAGGGGCCTGGGTTTGATTCCTCAAGGACTGGCACAGTGGTGGACATACTGCAAGTTTGTCTTCTTCTTCTTCTTCTTCTTCTTCTTCTTGTTTTGTGTATTTATATATATTTGTGTATTCACTTACATATATATATATCATACACAGTATGTCTATGTATTCTATGTATTCTTTTTCCTTTCTTCTTCCACTGCCTCCTCTTCCTCCTCCTCCTCCTCCTTCTCTTCCTCCTCGTCCTCCTCTTCTTCCTCCTCCACCTCCTCCTCCTCCTCTTCCTCTTCGTCCTCCTCTTCTTTCTCCTCTACCTCCTCCTCCTCCTCTTCCTCTTTGTCCTCCTCTTCGTCGTCGTCCTCCTCCTCCTCCTCCTCGTCCTCCTCTTCCTCTTCCTCCTCCTCCTCCTCCAGTATTGCACATTGATCAGAAAGGGCTCAGGCCAAAGTGATGGTAATGGCAGCGTGCCTTCACAGCACACGGAGCCTGTCTCTTATACA